>JAESUZ010004193.1:0-100439 GCA_017311185.1 Proteles cristata cristata
CTCGCGGTTCGTGGGTTCGAGCCCCGCGTTGGGCTCTGTGCTGACTGCCAGCTCAGAGCCTGGAGCCTGTTCCAGTCTGTGTCTCCCTCTCTCTCTGACCCTCCCCTGCTCACGCTGTCTCTCTCTCTCTCTCTCTCCTAGAAATAAATAAAAAAATAAAATAAAATAAATGATGAAATCCAGATCGCACGTAGCATCTGATGCCATATGTGTGACCAATTGAATGCAGTTGGGTCTCAGTGTCTATGGGGCTTCAGAACCGCTTGAGGAGCTGACTTTAAAATGTGTATGTGACTCTGTCAAAAAAGGTGAAATGTGCAATCTGATTTCTATTCCTGATATGGTGTGTCTTTAAGAGGGAGTGGAAATGTACTTAAATTAAGATAGTGGTGATGGCTGCATACCACTGCAGATACACCAAAAACCACAGACTTGAACACTTTAAATGGGTTAATGGCATGTTATGTGAATTACCTCTCAATAAAGTGATTTAAAATAGCACAGGTCAGATTTGGTACAAGGGCTGGTGCTGCTCAAGACGACTGTCATGGTTCCTCTCCTTTGCTACACTGACCTCTACATGAGCCAAGGGGAATCCGCACATCAGTACATCTGCTCCTCACTCCCAGCACACTGGCTGGGAAGCTCTACCGCAGAACACCAGAGCCCCAGAAACTTGGGGTGGCAGGTCCCTGGGTTTTCATGTGATTTATTAAAACCTTGTTTCCAACACAGCCCAGATGGATACTTCCTGCTCCCTGGTCCTAGTGCCAAAACATCACCCATTCAGGGAGACCAGGGTGATGCCCTGATGGGGGTGAGAAAGATGATCAAGGACCACCGGAAGCCACTGTCAGTGTCAAGAACACGATCCCTCACATCAAACCAGTGGGCAAATACGGTGGGGAAGTGGGAGAGACCACAGCCCCTGTGTCTCTCCAGTACAATCGTGGGCTTCTCTGTAGCTCCCACAGGATGTGGTGCTGCTTCAGCAGGACGACTTTCATGGGGAAAGTCGACACTGCCCCCACTTGCTCCTTTCTGTCCTGTGACCCCATGACCCGGGGAAGCCAGGTGGGCATTAACAGAAGGCAAGTTCCATCAGGGTAACCTTTGTGTTCAAGGCTGTAACCCCAGCACCTGGCACGTAGAAGGCAATCACTATTGCTAGAGTGAATCAATGAATGAATACCTAAAATCTAAAAGATATTGACTCCACCTACTAACCATAAAGTTGGGGAACTAACCACAACATGGTTGGATGATCTCAGGGATCTGTAATGCAAACTCAGAATATTAAAAAAAAAAAAAAGCAAAACGTGATGCACATTATGTCCTAAAAACAAAGGTTCTTCAAGGAGAAACTCTTCTAAGGATGAAAAAACGCCAGAGGATGCAGGTTAACTTAAAAAATAAACAGATCCACTAAAATGAGAAAATCACAAATAAAAGATTATCACAAAGGATTAAGATAAAAATGTCTTTAATCAACAATGAAAAATGCTGACCACTATCCAGAAGGTACTCTCCACTTAGCGAACCCCTACAGGACTTAAAAGGTTGTATTTGAACTAATTCTTGAGGTTTACTAAGCTATTTCTCACAAAACATTTTTAAACCAGGCCCTTCACTGACAAGAGAAGAGACACTTCACAGCGAATACAAATGCTGTTTTCTCAGTACCACCTTTTCACTAGAGTCATGGAGATTGCTCGCCACATATAGCAGGACTGAATGCTCTCCACCACGACAGCATTAACAATGTCATATATTTGAGGTACGTATCCATCAGGAAGCTTCAGAGATTCCAAGGTGAAAAAGATGCTGTCGTCTATCACCCCCTTTCTTCCATGTAGGCTAGTAATGTAGACCTGTAAGTACAGATAATAAAAATGTGTATGCAAAAGCAGTGTACACTGTGACAAGGTCCACACCTCCTTAATCTGGCCTTAATCTGTAGGTCACTCTAAATCAGTGATTCCCAGCCTGGCCGCCATGCTTGTCACACCTAGAGCACTCTGGAAAATTACCCAGACCCCACCTCACGGCAGCCAAGTCCGTATCCCTGCAGATGGGGCCCTGGTCTTGGATTAGAAACTCTGCTCTAAATGTAACACACAATGTCCATTAACCTCTCTATGGTTGAGAGAGTGAAAGGGGTAAAGTGAGAAAGGAATGTGGTGGCCAACTGAATGCCATTGCCTTACTTCCTGGGTCACATCCCATGCGCCATCTGCCCCTTTGTGCAAACTGACTTTCCCACTCATTTCTCATCTCCACTATCCAAATCACACCCAGCATTTACTGCAAGCTCTGGTCCCACAACCTCTCCATTCATTCTTGCCCAACAATTCCCTCAACACGACTTGTTTACTATTCTGGTTGCTCTCAGAGCGTTTTAATACCTCCCGAGTAAACTACCTAATTTAGATTTTAATTACATGTGTGTCCTACATTATTCCTGAATTATTTCCCTTCGGAAGCATGGTCCATTCAATAAGAAAATAGAACCCTCTTTGGCAAAGAACGGCTTCCCAACACACCCCAACAGAATCGCGAGCAGCAGCAATGATCACTAGTGGGAGGAGAAGCAGAAACAAATAACAAGAGGGGCGCCTGGGTGGCTTAGTCGGTTAAGCGTCCGACTTTCGCTTAGGTCATGATCTCGCGGTTCGTGGGTTCGAGCCCCGCGTCGGGCTCTGTGCTGACTGCCAGCTCAGAGCCTGGAGCCTGTTTCAGTCTGTGACCCTCTCTCTCTCTGACCCTCCCCTGCTCACGCTGTCTCTCTCTCTCTCTCTCTCCTAGAAATAAATAAAAAGATAAAAAAAAATAAAAAAAAAGAAACAAATAACAAGAGCAACATGCAAACAAACTATACCTCATGCACATGCTTATGTCTCAGAGGCTTCACCGACACGGCCCTTCTGCCCAAAGTGTCTGACTGGGTGCAAAGCTCAACTTCTACTCGGTCCCCTTGGTAAGGCTCAAAACCTAAAACAGCCACAGAGAGAAGTCGAGTTGGAATATCCCTGGTAATGTTATGCTTCGGTGTTACTTTGACGTTGCAATATCCTAAAATAGTTTCTATTACATTTTGAACCTTTTAAGACAAGTAACCTATAAGTAATTCTGTCAGAATTATAAGCAGATTATAAGCAGATTATAAGCAGAAAGGATGCTTATAATCCTTTATGCATTGGTTTTCTCCCTGGCTTGACAAAGTCTCTTGGGGAAAAGCGTCAACTGGGCATCACAGGGCAATCTCTTTGAGAGCAGCATGGGATCTCTTAAACCATTGGTCCCATTCACAAGGCTTTCTGGAGAGGCAGAGAAGCACGTAAGTCAGGGCCCCACTATGATTCTGGCTGCCTCGGTTCAAATCTTGATGCTGCCACTTACTCAGCTTGCAACCTTGATCAAGTTACTTGACCTCTCTGTGCCTTGATTTCTTCATCTATAAAAGGAGAAGCATAATTGTAGTAGTACTTACCACACAGAGGTGAAGGGGCAAGTCAACGGTACATATAAAACTCATAGAATAGTGCCTGGCACAAAGTCAGCCCCAACTACATGCCACAGCCTAAAAATGGCAAGATTCTCCCAGGCCGTTAAGTTGGGAGGCTCACGGGGAGATGTGAGACACTCTAGGCTACGTTTTCATGAAACGTTAATAGGAAACCTCAGCTCAGATGTCTTGTCATACAGTGGAGAGATTAGTGAATGTTCCTGTTATAGTATAAATATCTAAGTACTTATTTGTTTAATAGTTTGATAACTCCTTTTTTTAGTTTTCAATAAACCTTTTTGGCAGCAATGAGCAAAAGAATGAATGCATGCTTAGGGAAAAATGAGTAATGAGTTAATTTTCCAAGGAAGTTGATGAATACATGAATTATGTAATTCATCTGCGCTGTGGACTGAGTGTTTGTTTCCCCCTAAAATTCATATGTCGAAGCCCTGACCTCCAGTGAGACTGTATTTGGAGATGGGCCTCCAAGGAAGTAACTAAGATTAAATAAGCTCATAAGGAGGGGCACCTGGCTGGCTGTCAGTAAAGCATGTGAGTCTTGATCTTGGGGTCGGGAGTTTGAGCCCTGCGTTGGGTGTAGAGATAAATAAAAATAAATAAATAAACGGGCTCATAAGGAAGGGGCCCTAACCCAGTAGGATTTGTGTCCTTGTAAGGAGACACACTGAGAGCTGGTGCTCTCTCTCTCCCCCTCATACACACCAAGGAAAGGTCAGATGAGGACTTGGCGAGCCGGAAGCTGGAAGCCAGAAACTGTAAGCTAGAAAGACCCCTCACCAGAAACCAAATTGGCTGAAACCCCAGTCCTGGATGTCCAACTTCCAGAACTGTGAGAAAATAAATTTCTATTGTTTAAGTCACTGAGCCTATGGTGTTTTGCTATGGCGGCCCAAATAGACCAAAACAACATTAGGTCTGTCAACATTTACTCTCCGCCGTGGGGGCCACAGGGATATCACTATCCACAAGAAACCAGAGGACCAGATCCCCTAAGGCTTTCAGTTTACAACTTAGTAGATATTTTAAGGAACAGTGCGCAAAGACCTCAAGTTAACATAAGAAGTTACAAAAGGTACACTGACATACATTCTTAGGTACATTGCAAGAGTGAAACAATAGCTCTTCAGGTCTTAGCTCCATTACGAGAAGAACTTCACAAATGATCAAACGATACCAGATGCTTTAAAGAAGAAAGAGTTAAGTGAATTCCAGTAATGGTTTGATTCCTTCCATCCGAATCATGGAATCAAAGTGAGAGAGAAAAAGATCAGCCTCTAATGTCCAAAACTAGTCACAGCTAGACCTCAGTATTATAACTATAAAATAGTATTATATTATGATAATTAGAATTCAATATTATAACTATTAAGTGTGGTCTGACACTCACAGCCAGGCCATTTCGTTTTCCTGTTAGACATAAACAATCTCATAGGATACAACCTCAGATAAAGTCACCCTGAGACTCTGAAAAAATGAAACAGAACAAAGCCTTTTCATAATTTTGTCTCAACATGAAAAAAAGCAAGGCTGCTGTGCCACCCACAAAATAACCAACAATAGAATTGCCCCACTCTCTGACAGCATCCAATTTAGGGCTAACCCTTGCTCCCTTACACCTTCCCCCAAACACCCAACTAAATCTCAAAGCCTATACTGGGCTCCTCCTGACACCCTGTAACTGAGCCCTGTAACTGAGCTCCACCACGGTGTGCGCTCTCCCCTCTGAAACAGGTACCAAGCCTAACCTGATCTTTGGCTGAAGAGCTTTGACAAAAGTTGTGCAAGTTTTCTCTGGCAGAGGCAAAATAGCTAATATTAGTATAAACGCTGTTATAAATTCAGTATAAAAGTCCTACACTGGGGCAGCATTATCAACAATAGCCAAATAATGGAATGAGCCCAAATGTCCAACAAGTGCTGAATGGATAAAGAGGTGGTATATATGTACAGTGGAATGTTCCTCAGCCATCAAAAAGAATGAAATCTTGCCATTTGCAACAACGTGGATGGAGCTAGAGTGTATTATGCTATGCGAAATAAGTCCGTCAGAGAAAGACAAACGCCATATGATTTCATTCATGTGTGGAATTTCAGTGTCACAACTCTCTGCAAGAATCCTGCTACAGGAATATAATCATTTGTTTTTGCAGTGTTTTTTAGATTTATTTATTTTTGAGAGAAAGAGAGTACGAGTCAGGTAAGGACAGAGAGAGAGGGAGAGAGAAAGAATCCCAAGTAGGCTCCACACACTAAGCTCCATGCTGAGCCCAACGTGGGGCTCGATCTCATGACCCTGAGATCATGATCTGAGCTGAAATCAAGAGTCAGACACTTAACAGACTGAGCCACCCAGGTGCCCTTGTTTTGGCAGTGGTAACATAAATACAAATTTGGAATAAAGTATCATAGGAAACATAATGTTCTTGGAAATTTAGAAAACTGATGGAACAGAAATGGAATTGGAATTGGTTGTGGTGCAAGCATAATTCATACCCACATCTAAACATCCATGACGTTCAACCAACTGAAACCAAAGCTGTAGTAATCAAAATTTAGAAGACAAGCAGGTACGTGTGTATACCTGGATGTATTTACATATTCAAAATATCAACTACAAACCTCCGAGACCAGGAACAACGTTAATATTGAATACAAAAGGATAATGACTCAGGGGGCACCCGGCTGGCTCGGGCAGCAGAGCACATGTCTCTTGATCTCGGTCCGAGTCATGAGTTCAAGCCCCACCGGGGGTAGAGTTTACTTAGTAATATAATAATAATAATAATAATAATAATAATAATAACTCAGAATGGTTACTTTTCTCTTTTTTTTCTTACTACTTTTTTCTGTTTCTTACACAGACCAATTGGATTTTAGGCACACGTGAGCCTCTGAAGGACTGTGAAATCAGCCCAACTGTCTATGGTAGTGATTTTTTTTGTTTTTTTGGAAACGAGTCCTTTCAAGTTTGGTTATAGTCTGCTTAAAATCAGTTGAAAAACTTTAATTGAAAAAAGTCAACCAACATAGTGCCAAAATTCAAGTTTGGAAGTTTTGGAGAATGATATTTATCCATCCATATGACATTTGCAGGGAGAGAGGTCAAAAATTCCCTCCCCTCAAAAATGGAAGAAGTGAATACATTGAACCAGCAGAGCTCCACTGCTGTACAAAACTGAAATTAGATGATTACACTTAAGGACATTTCATGGTGTGGCCAAAATCTTCATATGCAGCTCTTGTGTTGTATTGGAGATATTTCTATTCCATCGCAGAATGGAAGGAAATTAAGAGAACCTACAAAACTGGCCACTGGATCGCAATTTGATGAAGCATGCAAACGTTTCCATTGATGTACTCAGAGACATTCTTTTTTTAGAACTAATTTTGTTTTTGAAAACTGTATTAATACCATTTTAAGTGTCCAAATTTAAAATAATTTGTTAGTCATAGACAAACACTTCAAAAGCTGATTTAATTTTAATCCATTTAACACCCCATTTTAGTCTCAAGAATGACTACGATTGGGGGTGCCTGGGTGGTTCCGTCGGTTAAGCATCTGACTCTTGATTTGGGCTCAGGTCATGATCTCATGGTTCATGAGTTCGAGTCCTGTATCAGGCTCTGTGCTGGCAGCATGGGATTTTCTCTCTCTCTCTTTCTCTGCCCCTCCCCTGCTTGCGTGCACTCTCTCTCTCTCTCTTTCAAAGCAAATAAACATTAAAATAAATTTTAATGACTCAGATTGAACAATAGAGGATATGGTCACCCTATAGCTATAGCTGAAGGAGAGGGCTGCTCTACAAAAGCTATGGCCTTTGGTATATGCATAAAGTCATTGCCAACATGCAGCCTGGGAATGAGGTATCTAGGGGAATAAATATTCCAACATCTCCCTGCCCACTCCAGTTCCCTGAATTAAATCATAAGAATGTCAGAAGCTGATGAACAGGGGTTTGTAGTGACTATTGGTCACTACCGTGGCATATTGAAACAGGGAAACTACCTCTGAGTAGTGAGCATGAGGGAAAGTCCAAAAAGGGATAAGAAGGCTACACAGAATTTCCTTTTAATCTTTCAAGTGGGCACTCAAACCAATATATTTTGGAAAATAAATAACCTTGGGGCGTCTGGGCAGTTCAGCTGGTTAAGCGTCCGACTTCTGCTCGGGTTCATGATCTCACAGTTCATGGGTTCAAGCCCCGCGATGGGCTCTGTGCTGACGGCTTAGAGCATGGAGCCTGCTTCAGTTTTTGTCTCTCTCTCTCTCTCTCTGTCTGCCCTTCCCCTGCTCGCACTCTCTCTCTCTCTCTCTCAAAAATAAATAAATATTTTTTAAAGAAATAACTTTCTTTGTGACCCCAGGCTTCTAACTCAGGTTGGGCTGGTTACATAAGGGTATGTAGGATGATATAGGACTATATTAACCCATAACCTGAAAAATAAAGGGGAATGAAATAGCAACATTGTGCACTTGGTAGACCCCCCCTCCACCTCTGCCCTGAGGTGAATGCTCAATTCCATTTTGGCATCCTTCACCAAAGTGGTTAAGATTTATTGTTTATTCACATACAAAACACAATACTGGACCCATTACTGATGTTAACCATTTCCCATGAGCAACACCCATGGACCAAAACCCTCAAATCCTGTGTGCCTAATGAGGCTGATCACCACCATCCTGTGAGGCAAGTCAAAACAAATGGGATCTTGAGCCCCAAAGCACACATTAGAGCGCCTCCCACTGACATATAAACGCGTTCACGCTATGCCAAGAAGAACACACACTCTCAGCTCCTAGTTCAAGTCCTAGTGAGTAAAGAATAACCTGGAGCTCTCTCTTTTTTGGGGTGGGAATACTTGCTGATTGCCTGTGATATAGCTCATTAAAATGCAAGTATTAGGAAAATAGTACCTGGAACAGAACCAGGCACTCAAATATTTACTCTGTTGCATGAACATCAACAAGAAAAGAATGCACAATGACTTCCCATTGTATGGGACCGAAAAAAATTCACCCAATTTTTCCTTTTTTTAGATTCCCGTTATGTTTTTATTTTTTTTTATTTTTTATTTTTTTTTAATATTTTTATTTATTTCTAGGAGACAGAGAGAGACAGTGTGAGCAGGGGAGGGTCATAGAGAGAGGGAGACACAGACTCTGAAATAGGCTCCAGACTCTGAGCTGGCAGTCAGCACAGAGCCCGACGCGGGGCTCGAACCCACGAACCGCGAGATCATGACCTAAGCAAAAGTCGGACGCTTAACCGACTAAGCCACCCAGGCGCCCCTCCCGTTATGCTTTTAAATTGGAATTGTCTTTTGCCATTTTCATTGGGTTTCATAATCACATCAACAGCAGCTATTTTGACAATTCTAACTATGACTGATTAGGTGCTCAGGTCTTTTTAATCCACCCGCTTTTTTACCCTAGGGAAGTCTATTACTCTGATTCACTCGATTTATCTTGCAGCAATAAATCCCTTCACCTGTGCTTTGGGTCCCGGCCATTCTGTATGCTTCAGGGCCCTGATTCCATCAGTCCCTCGGGCTCTCTCCAGCACCTTCAATCAATCCCCTTGACATTACAGACATGTTCAAGTGTTTCCCATGTTGACAAGAATCCCCCTAGCAAGAGCTACTACTATGGGCGGTGACTTCCAGTCGGCATGGTTATAGGAACCAGGAAATTGACTTTAGAGCTTAGCAATCACAGGGGCCTTTTCTCTTAGAATTGGGTATTTCTAACTAAATGTGTCTTAAAATCCTAGCTGCCACCAGATAATCATCTTTGGGGACTTCCATGGTTACCAACTAAGGTCAAGTCCTGGCTTTTAAATCCAAGAAAAATCAAATGGAAAGCTGCCTGGTGTGGCTAAACTAACTTCCCCTTTTATATTCAAATTAAACAGCAGCTGGTTGGCCTTAAACAGGTACAAGATTTTTACTTGTATTCGTCTTTCAAAATCCAGCCTGGCAGGAGGTTGCAGGGCTATGGAGCCCTGGTGGGAAAGCATCTCACCCAGACAGCCTTCCCCAAGTCTGCCCACAGCAGTCATTTTCTCTCCTCTGCTCAGTAATGTTGTTTTTATCATGTTCTTTTAATGTATCCACGCATCTGTCTCTTCCAGCTAGACTGTGAGCTCTTTGTAGGCACGGTTTAATAAAGTCTTACCTATCTTGGTCCTGCCAATACCAAGCACTCTATCATGTGCTGAGTTAAATTCAAATAGCAGCAACAAATTAACAAATATTGCTTTCGGCCTAAAACAACAAAATGTTGGGGCGTTTGGGTGGCTCAGTCGGTGAAGCACCCGACTTAGGCTCAGGTCATGATCTGACGGTTTGTGAGTTCGAGCCCTGCATTGAGCTCTGTGCTGACAGCCAGCCCAGACCCTGGAGCCTGCTTCAAATGCTGCATCTCCCTCTTTTTCTGCCCCTCCCTCACTCATGCTCTGTCTCTCTCTGTCTCTCAAATGAATCAACGTTAAAAAAAAAAACACTAAAATAACAACAACAACAGTAAAATGGTATACCAAATAATTACCAAATAGAATTTAACAACAGTATACACACACACAGAAAATGCTAGAGGAGGTCATCAAGAGGACGTGACCACTAATTGACCCATGAGCTGGACCTGGGGTGGCTGAAGGCTCTTCACCCACTCCCCTGCCCTTGGAATGTCATGTTCTGCCCACCACTCCCACAGCTGGAGGACATAGCATTTAGACATTAAGGTTTTGCTGAGGCCGCCTGGACAGCATATGTGACTGAACCCAAGGCATCTATGTAAGTGTTTAAGATTTTGGCAGGTGGGTGCAGAGATCTGCTCACTTGGTGTCCACCCAAGACAAGCTTCGTATGTCAGTTCCTTGCTTATTACACTGGCCACCTACCAAGTGGGAGTGGTCTGTCTCTTTCTTCGGTCTCTCCTCGCCCTCCCTGTACAGGGGCCAGTTTGCAAGCCAACGGAAACGTACAAAGTTATCTCCAAACCTTATTTTAAAGCATTTAAATATTTTTTAAAAAAGAGCATCCCTTGGGGCGCCTGGGTGGCTTAGTCGGTTGAGCGTCCGACTTTCGCTTAGGTCATGATCTCGCGGTTCGTGGGTTCGCACCCCGCATCGGGCTCTGTGCTGACTGCCAGCTCAGAGCCTGGAGCCTGTTTCAGAGTCTGTGACTCCCTCTCTCTCTGACCCTCCCCTGCTCATGCTGTCTCTCTCTCTCTCTCTCCTGGAAATAAAATAAAACATTTTAAAAAAATAAAAATAAAAAAATAAAAAGAGCACCCCTTAAGGCTTTTCCGTTAGATTAGAAATTTGATGCCTATATTAATGGAAAAATTACAAAAATGCTAGCCGTTGCATCCAATAAATGAAACGGTAACAAATGATAGCATGAGTTTTTAAGAACATTATGTATCTGTCCCTTGCTGCACATTATTTTCAACTCTAAAGGTTCACCTCAAGTATTAAAGAGCCTCTGATTGGAGCCAAGGATGCTGGAGAAGTAGTTCTAATGTGTGAAAATCCTCTTGCCAAATAGTGTGTTCCAAATTTGACCCTGGAAATGATGCCTATAACCATCTCCAAATCCAATCTATAAAATTAAAAACTAGGTAAAACCTAATATTAAATTTTAAAAGATGTAAATTGTACCTTTACAAACAACATCTAGCAAGAAGTAAGTTGTATGATCAATACAGTAAGCTCCTTCCACTTCAGGGTTAATACAGGCAAATGTAACTCTGGCGTAGGAGTTGGACACTCCATTGCCATGGCAACTATCACAGAAGGGAATCACCTGCGAAATAAAGAAACAATTACTGAAGACAGAACACAAATTTAAAAGGCAGAAATATGCTTAAATCAGTGTTGTTCAAGAAGTGGTTTAAACAACTATAACAAACAGTGGTGAATAGATTTCACCTGACAAACATATCATAGACACGAGATGATAATAAAATAATGAATGAGCTTTATATCTTTTATCACTTTATTTTTTAGAGAAGTTTACAAAAATTGAGCAGAAATTTCCCATATATTCCTCTCCTCTATCCTTAGTTTGCCCTGTTACTAGCATCTTGCATTTGTTTGATTGGTACATTGGCTCAATTGATGAACCAATACAGACACAGTAAATTTTAACTAAAGTCCATTGTTTAAATGAGGGCTCAGTCTTTGTGTTGATCTGTCATATAGAGGCCTAACCGACTGAGCCACTCAGGCGCCCAGTGTCATATATTTTTAAAATGTGTCTAAATGGGACGCCTGTGTGGCTCAGTCAGTTAAGCGTCCGACTTCGGCTCAGGTCATGATCTCACGGTTCGTTGGTTCAAGCCCCGCGTCAGGCTCTGTGCTGACAGCTCAGAGCCTGGGGCCTGTTTCAGATTCTGTATCTCCCTCTCTCTCTGACCCTCCCCAGCTCACGCTCGCTCGCTCTCTCTCACTCTCTTTCTCTCGGAAATAAATAAAACATTAAAAAATTAAAAAAAATAAAATGTGTCTAAAAACATGATTTGTGTACCAACCAGGTTTCATGCACTGGCAGTACTAGATTTGAAGGTAAAAGATATACTGTTGCTGCCTCCCAGCAAGTCACAATCAAAGGGGAGTAAAAGACAAAAATCCCTAATTCAGTGCAAGTTGTGACAAATGGTAAAACCAAGTGCAAATGCTGGCTTCTGGGAATTCCCAGTAGGGAGAAAATTTCAGACTGAAAGAATATAGGACAACAGGGGTGCCTGTCTAGCTCAGTTGCGATCTTGAGGTTGTGAGTTCGAGCCCCACATGGATGTAGAGATTATTTAGGGGCACCTGGGTGGATCAGTCAGTTAAGAATCTGACTATTAGTTTCAGCTCAGGTTATGATCTCACGGTTTAAAAGTTCGAGCCCCACATCGGGCTCCATGCTGACAGTATGGAGCCACTTTGGGTTTTCTCCCTCTCTCTCTCTCCCTCGCCCCTGCGCACTCTATCTCTCTCTCAAAAATAAATAAATTAACTTAAAAATTTTTAAATAAATTTTAAAAACGTAAAAAGAAGAATATAGGACAACTTCCTGGAGAGAGTGGGATTTGATATAGGCTGTGAGAGAAGAGACTTTTACCTGGCAAATAGGGGTAGGGTTGAGGACGGAGGCAGGGAGATGGCAAGGGAGGAGCAAAACACATCTCAGTATAGAGGAAGAAGGAAGAAAACAAAAAGATTCCAGATCAGTGCACCCAGAGAGAGCATGAGATAAGGCTGGGAAGATAATGGGGGAAGGGGGAAGATCTAAAAAGAAATAGGTCCGCCTGGGTGGCTCAGTTGGTTAAGTATCCGACTTCGGCTCGGGACATAATCTCACGGTTCTTCAGTTTGAGCCCTATATCAGGCTCTGTGCTGACAGTTCAGGGCCTGGAGCCTGCTTTGGATTCTGTGTCTCCCTCTCTCTCCGTCCCTCCACTGCTCGTGCTCTGTCTCCTTCTCTCAAGAATAAATAAACATTAAAAAGACAAAAATTTAAAAAGACACTTAAAAAGACAAAATTATGGCTGAATTTTCTACAATAGGGAAGCATTCAAGACCTTTGTTATTGGAAGTGTAGTGGCCTTTATTTTATATTTTGCTTTTCTAATTATACAAATGATACATGTTCATTACAGAAAAAATATGAGACACAGAGACAAAAGCAAAAAACAACTACACATAATCCATAAATCTATTACCTATCTAAAGGTAAACACTGACCACATTCTGATACTTACCCCACTCCAGATGTTTTTACTATGCAGAAATATCTGTGAACTATTTTAAGAAAAAATTTAATATTATACATGTATTATATTAATAATTTACCAAATTATTGGTATTACCAAATGATCACAAATGCATCAATAGACTATTGCAAGTTTATTTTAAAACGTTTGAAAAATGTTTAATATGACATGCCATTGAATGGAAGTGCCATAATTTATTGATTCAATTCCACATAGTTGAACATTTGGCTTATATCCTGATACATAGTCTACTTGCCTGATTTATTTCTGTAGGATAACCTCCTTGTAGTGGAATTTCATGTTGAAAAACTTCTAATGGAAACTTGATCCATGGAGGTGTAAATTCGTTTTCATATTTCTTTTTTGAGTAGCCTAATTCATGGCCTAATTGCATTTATCTATCCATGTATTTCCAGTTTCCAGTGCCAATCTCATGGTCATTTCCCCCTCATTACTTTCACTGAGGAATGAAGCACCAGGCTCCCAACTATTTATCCACTACCACTACTGTCAATATCCAAATGTGTGATCTATAAGACCTCTCTGTTGCCTGTCTCTACACTAACCACTATACTTAGTAAACGTGCCTTCTCACAATCTGAAACCATCTGTCTACACCTCAAGACTAAAACATCACTGTTGTTTTTTAATTATACAAATATTTGATGTCCATTAATGCAAAATTAGTAAACCCTGTTATTTTCTCTGAGAAAATAAAGGCCACTGGGTAGGACCTCCTGTATCAACCTCCTGGCACCCTATCCTAGCTTTCTATGCCTTCCATCCTCTAATAATGGAGGGTTCTCCAAGCACCTTACCCAAGGCATAGAGACCCCCCCCCTCCCCGCACTGGGCACATGGTACTAGTCCCTCTTTTCTCCATGTAGACTTAGCCCCTACTAAGTATTACTTCTCTTCCTCTTACATAGACGATTTTTCTCTTTCTAATGAATCAACATACAAACACTCTCTAGCTGCTCCCATCTTTTTTTGCTGCTAAGTATCTTTGTGAATTTTATTCACTTTAGCTTAAATTTATGGATCAATTTGAGAACTAAAAGTTTTTAAATATTCTTTCCAACCAGAAGCATGGTCTGGCTTTCCATTGCATCAATTCTCTTTTTATTGCCATCAGGAATTTTTTGTAGCTGCCTTCATTTTTACTTTTTTATTTTTTAATTCCAATATCGTTGACACACAGTGTTATATTAGTTTCAGCTGTACAATATAGTGATGCGACAATTTTAGGGGCGCCTGGGTGGCTCAGTTGGTTAAGCATCTGACTTCGGCTCAGGTCATGATCTTGCGGTTCATGGGTTTGAGCCCCGCATCGGGCTCTGTGCTGACAGCCAGCTCAGAGCCTGGAGCCTGTGTCAGATTCTGTGTCTCCCTCTCTCTCTGACCCTCCCCTGCTCACACTGTCTCTCTCTCTCTCTCTCAGAAATAAATAAAACATTAAAGAAATTTAAATAAAAAACAATTTTATATTTTACCCACTGCTCATCACAATAAGTGTAGTCTTAGTCTTATCTTAAAAAAAATAAACCTCCCTGATCTCATTTCTCCTTCAGTCTCATTTCTTTGCTCCTCCTCCCAGCAAAAGATATTTAAAGATTCATCTACATTCACTTCCCTATCTTCCATTCCCTCCTTATTGCTCTCCAATTAGGCCTTATATCTCCAACATGCCTCTAAAACCGCTCTTAAGGGGTGCCTGGGTGACTCAGTCAGTTAAGCATCCTACTTGATTTCTGCTCGGGTCATGATCTCACACTGTGAATTCGTGCTCCACATCTGGCTCTGCAATGACAGCACAAAACCTGCTTGGGATTCTCTCTCTCTCTCTCTCTCTCTTTCTCTGTCTCTCTCTCTCTCAAAAATAAATAAATAAACATCTAAAAATTTTTAAAAATAAAACTGCTCTTAAGATCACCAGCAACCTCCAAGTTGCCAAACCCAGGGGTCAATTTTCTCTGCTCTCAGCACTCAACCTCTTAGCTTTGGATCCAGTTGAAAAACTTTGCCCGGCTTCTGTGCAAGCACCTTCTCCTGGAGACACTCCATCTAAACCTCAGGTTACATCTCCTTCCTATTTCCTGTCCCTGAACTGAATACGCCAAGTTACAGACGTGGTGTCCCATCAGCATCTCAAGCTTAGCATGGACAAAAGTTAACTTATCCTGAACTTCCCTGCATCCCTCATCTTCTCCGTCTCAGAAAATGGCAAGTCAGTTTACCTAGACAAGATGGACACATTTTAGTATATAAGAGTTAAACTCCACAAAATTGAAAAACCAGTCTTGGAGGAAATACTGGCAAAATGTTCATATGGTAAATTTCCTAAAGCTCTAATTTCCATAACATACAAACAGCTCTGAGGCTCCTACTATAGAAATAGCTCAAAGAAAAAAAAACATTGTTGTACTCTCCCCAACTCTTAAAGAAATGCAAAATAAAATTATGAGACTGCCTTTTTTAAAGATTGGCAAAGATTTCAAAGACTGAGATATTTCCATCCTTGTCAGTTTTGGCAAACAGGCAGTTTCACAGTCTGCTGTTGACAGTGCCAATTAGTACAATAAAGCTGAAGCATAATTTGACAGTATCTATTAAAATGGTAAATAGCTACATTGAGGTGATGGTTGGGTGACTCTGTAAAACTTACTAAAAATGTCATCTATGTCCTTAAAAATGGAGACTCTTGGGGCACCTGGGTGGCTCAATCAGTTGAGTGTCAAACTCTTGATTTTAGCTTAGGTCATGATCCCAGAGTCATGGGATCAAGCCCATGCCTCTGTCCTAACCATGGAACCTGGTTAAACCTGCTTAGAATTCTCTCTCTTTCTCTCAAAATTAATAAATAAACTTAAAAAAATAAAATGCATGTCTGTTCACCTAGCAATTACATTTCAACAAAATCAAAAATCTTGTACTGGGGTGAAAAAAGGAAGTTGCAATATAATAATATAGACTCTAATAATTATTATTGTTAACCATATTTTTAATGCTGAAGAATAGATATACAATTCCTACTTTTATAAGCAGAAAGAACTCCATAGATAGGAACAAGTGTGCCACACAACACAGTGAATTGGACTTCAAATTCCACTCTACCTTTGCCATGCCAGGTCGCCTTAGTGACACTGAATAAATAGAAGCAAGGTTGAAAGCCCCCCAGAAATAAAGATGGTCCCCAGACACATACTAATCTTACTTTGATCGCTTTCAATCCATATGTTTTATCTTCTTCCACAGTGGCAGTGACTTTGTGTCCCACTTTCAGAAACACATTGCCATCCACAGCATCACTATCAAAGTAGATCAAGTCATCAATCAAGCCGTGATCTCTACAGACCTTCGTCACAGCTCCCTGCACAGTTTTTAACCTGGTGGCACCTAAGAGATGGTAAGCAAAACATTTCATTAATCAGTCTCTGAAGTAAGTACACAGGAGAAACAAACCTGACTGGAGGAAGGTATGGTAGACAATGATCTAGATCTAGAAATAAACCAGACGTAGTTTGAGATACAGAGGGGCAGAGTGATTAAGTGTTTGGGAGGCGGAATGCCCATGTGAAAAGGTTGGTTCCACCATTTCTTTGTAAGGCACAGCGGCCCAATGCCCTTGGTGGTGGAGCCCTGCCATAGAGGGCCCTGAGTCAGGAACCAGACTGGCTGTGAACACAGCTCTTCCCTTTACCATCTGCGTAACCCTGGGCACATTTCTTAACCTCTCTGAATTTGTTTTCATCTGTAAAACCAGGACATTATTAATGTCTGCCTAAGAGAATATATCTTAAATGTCCTCACCCCCCCACACACACACACTCACAGAGGATAACTATATAAGGTGATGGATGTGTTAATGAACCTTATTGTGTAATCATTTCACAATATATACATATAATAAGTCATAATGTACACCTTAAACTTACAGTGCAATGTGTGAATTATGTCTCAACAAAGCGGGGGGGGGCAAAGGGTTGTTATAATTATTAATTATATAATTATTATAATATATACATTTATATATAATATATAATTATTAATTATATTAATTATATAATTAATTATTATGTACCGACACGTACATGTCGACTGCTTAACACTGTGAATTCTCCCACAGGTTAGAGTTTACATGCTAGGTGTTGTCATGCTTTCTGCATCCAGAGAGTCTTTAAACAGCCATATTGTTATAGAATTTTATCATTATCGACAATAGCAGTAGCAGCAGCAGCAGCATCTGGAGATTATTCAAACATCTCACCAAAAACAAGCATACAGAGATCTGGGGGTTTAAATCTAGCCCAAATGTGCATCCAAAACACTCAGGTTTATTTTTTTCGGAACAAACACACCAAGTAAGCCATGATTTGGGATCTGAACCTGGAGACAAAGCCTGCAGAGTCCGCACTATGAACCACAACGCATTAGGTGCCTCCCCAAAGTGAGGCCGGGAGAAATACTGACTATAATATATGATGCTTTCGGGGAGGGCACATGGGGGCTCAGTCTTTTAAGCACCCCACTCTTGGTTTCTGCTCACATCATGATCTCACGGTTTATGTGTTCAAGTCGGGCTCTGTGGTGGAAGCGAGGAGCCTGCTTGGGATCCTCTCTCTCTCTCTCTCTCTCTCTCTCTACCCCCCTCAAAATAAATAAACTTAAAAAAATAGAGTATGGTTGGGGCGCCTGGGTGGCTTAGTCGGTTAAGCGTCCGACTTTTGCTTAGGTCATGATCTCGCGGTTCGTGGGTTCGAGCCCCGCATCGGGCTCTGTGCTGACTGCCAGCTCGGAGCCTGGAGCCTGTTTCAGATTCTGTGTTTCCCTCTCTCTCTGATCCTCTCCTGCTCACACTGTCTCTCTCTCTCTCTCTCTCCTAGAAATAAATAAAAATATTTAAAAAAAATATAGAGTATGGTTTCAGAAGCCAAGAAAATCCTGAAAACCTTTTTTAAAAAAAATGAGTCAAATTTATCAAGTGAAATGATAAAATACAAGAAAGAGACACCTGTCTGGCTCAGAACATAAGAATCTTGATCTCTGGGTTGTGAGTTTGAACCCCTGGTTGGGTTTCGAGATTACTTAAAAGTAAATATACATGTTTATAATAAATTCATATAAAAACATATATGTGCTATATATATAAAACACAAGAAAGGGGAAGCGACAAGGGAACAACTGCGCTCAGGCACATGAAAATATGTCAGAAACTCTTCTGCGTTGTCCCACGGGAAAATCTACAGCGACCGCACGTGGCAAGGAGAGCTTCCCGCTAAGGCTAAGCCGCGGGCACAGGCCGACCTCGCCGCGACTCCGCCACCTCTCCAGGGCTCTGCGCGCAGAAGCTGCATGAGGTGCGGCCACCAGGGAGGCCTGGTCCCAGCAGGGAGGACTGCGAGGACCTAAGATGCACTTATCCTGTGGAAGGAGGTGCCTCTGAGGTGGGAGCACACACGTCAGCCGCGTGCCCGCTCCCCCCTGGGCATGTGGCCCTGACCCGGCTATAAAGTGGACGTGACAGTCCCCTAACTTCCCTCGTGGGGGTTTTCCGAGCGTCAGATGGCACGTATGTCCCTGAGGCCCAGAGCCCCGTTCTTGGCACAGCCGAGCGCTCGGCTCGTTCAGTGAGCGCATTTCAGAGCAAGGACGCCGTCCACCCCAGCAAACCCTGTCCATTTTCACGGGGGCCCCTCAACACAATGACGCCCGCGCTGGTGTCCCCGAGTCATCCCCCCAGTGCCAGACTCCAGGGCGGGGTTTCAGGACACAACTGTGAGCACGTTAAATGGGGCCCCTGGCCGTATAGCAGCAGCCGACTTAAGACTTGACCGCTTGGGTTCAAGTACACGAGTGTTTGGGAAACGAGATCAAATGCGCCCTCAAATCGGGGAGACCCGCTACTACTGGACATATGAAAAGGCATCTGGTTGACATTTGCATAGCATACACACAATGTAAATTCCAAGGGCATCTGGGGAAATGCAAGGGTGGGGTACAGCTACACCAGTCTACACCACCGTCACCTTGGGCAGGAGAGTTCGGGGCGTGCTCAGGGACTCGAGGACGCCTTTCTGCCAAAGGAGGCGCTGCCACAGGCATGCGGTGCCCTTCTGAGCCCCTGGGGCTCTGAACCAGGATAGGGGAGCACCCTTAGGCGCATCCCCCTGGGAGGGGGGAGACGAACTGAGTACCTTCCAGGAGGCTCATATACGGCTCCCTCTCGGCCTCCGAAGAGTCCATTTTCCTCCAGAAGAAGGCAAGAGCCCTGGAGATAAACCGAAGCATGGTCCCGTTGTCAGGGCAGCCTGCGCCCCCCAGACACTGCACCAAGCTGGCTTCTCGGCCTCCCAGCCGCACTCTTATCACAGAGCTGCTGGGACGCCGCGCCCGCTCCCCGGCACCGCCACACGCCTAGTCAGACGCCTCGGAGAGCCTTCGTTCCGGCTGCCACATGAGGAGCCTAAGCGCCCCCACCATCCAGCCAATGGGAGCGTAGCAGGCTCAGTGGAAGCCAATGAGAAGCCGTAAGATGATGGGCAGGACTTCATGGGGCTCCCCCTATCAGAGGCGAGGGCAGAAATGCGGTGGCTGATGGGTAATCACTTCCGGTGTGACGCTTTTTTGCACCTGTTAGAGTAGAGGGTCTTTGTGGCCTTCTGTAGTGAGGGACTGATGCCTGTCTTGAAAGGTGGCACAGCAACTTGCCCCAGGACCTTGCTCTCAGATGTGTAATCCCCACTCCTCACGACCTTAATTCTTTTCCTTTGTCTCTCTCTAGGCGCCATCCACACACCACCACCACCCCCACTCCGGCCCCCACCCCACCAACGTTACCACCTCACCCTTACGCTCACTCCACGGAGAGATCAGTGTGCAGCTCTAAGCAACGGCTTTCTGCTCAATGTTAAATGATACCACAGATACTGTTGGAAAGCTGAACTTGCACATCTACATATGTATCAAAATATAGGCTGTGTCTTGATCTTGGAAAGGAGCCAACGGTGCCAAAGCACTCACTATGAACTACAGTCCCAGGAGCCACTTATTTTTTTTTTAATCTATTTAAAAAATTTATTTTTTTATTTTGAGAGAGAGAGAAGCAGAGAGAGAGAGGGAGAGAGAGAATCCCAAGCAGGCTCCGTGCCGACAGTGCAGAGCTGGACTCAAGGCTCAATCCCACAAAGTGTGAGATCATCAGCTGAGCCAAAATCAAGAGTCAGACGCTTAACTGGCTGAGCCACCCAGGCGCACCACTACTATTTTCTTAATACTTAATGCCATATTAAGAATTTTAAATGAGACTTATGGTTGTCTTTGTCAACCTTAAAACTTAAATAGCCAGTGGGGCTCCTGGGTGGCTCAGCCACTTAAGCGTCTGACTCTTGGTTTCCGCTCACATTGTGATCTCATGGTTTAGTGGGTTCGGACCCCGGTCAAGCTCTGTGATGGCAGCTCAGAGCCTGCTTGGGATTCTCTCTCCCTCTGCTTCTCTCTCTCTGCCCCCCACTCGTGCTGCCCCGGTCTCTCAAAATAAATAAATAAACTTAAAAAAATAAATAAAGTAGTCAGTTATTATAACAACAAAATGAGTTTACCAATTGCAGTTCAGGACACATGAACTATAGTGAACTGTAAGCAAGTACAGAGTACAAGGAAGAGCTTTCTTTTATAGAGGAGAGGAATTTGGGGTGTGTGGTTTTGAAGGAAAGTCACTGGAGGAGAGTGAGAGTCCAGGGTTGTGATGGCCTCTCATTGGCTGAGTTGTTGCTGAGGAAGGAGGAAATCATCCTTCCTCCTGCTGGGGTAGGAAAGTAAGTTTCTTCCTGTTGGGGTCTACAGATGTTGTTGACAAACAGTGTGTGAAAGCTCTCCCTTTAGGGCTTTCCCACTCCATTTTAAATGAGGATTCATTTTCACATTTCCCCCTTTTGATCATTTTCCTCTAAAGCAGCACTGATCAAGAGTCAGGTTTTCCACATTTACTGATTTTGTCCCTCTGTCAGGAAGGGCCCTTCATGGTTGCCATATCACATCAGAAGAAAAGTGCACAGGTTGGAAAAACGTTGAGATCACATTAATAGCAAGTAAGGGTAGGTAGGAAAACTCTCAAGCATTCACATCTAAAGTGTATATCTTATCAGGGTTGTAAGCATTGGAGATCATCTCAAAGCACTGAGGTAGTATCACCCTGTTCCACATGTAGTTTCTACAAAGGTTTATCAGGCTCATATACAAAGCTTAGAAATAATTATACAAAGTAGAATTGAAAGTAACACTACAAATCCTGTTTCAGTAATGGTTTTAAACTTGGAACCCCAACCCAAAGGTAATGAGAGATTACCTAAAAGAGATCAAAGGACCATGGATCCTTAGGTTAAATTCATTGTAGGCAACGTGCTCGTTCTCTCATTTTATGCAATTGGGTTTCTCCTTCCCCAGAGGAATTTCTCCAAGTGTAACAGGTGGTATTGGCTATCACACAAGCACTTTCTTGTTCAGCAATTGGATGATCAAAGGCTGCATGATTATATTGAACTATTTTAGCCAGTGAGTCAAGTGATCGTTGCTGAGCTAGCACTCCATTGGCTGTGGAATCAGCTACCTCTCCTAATGTTACAAAGAGATTTCTGATCATGTGTTCATTGGCACTTATTCTGACCCAAGGAAGAAAGGCTCTCACTATGGAGGTAAACCCAGAGTCACATACATCTCCTGGAAGTTCCCATTTAAGGCAACTGTAGAGTTTTTATGGGATGGACCAATGGGAAACTTCTGATTTGCTATGGATGTTGACAGGGACAGCCAAACATCCCAATAAACATTCACCTCCAATTCACCAGCTACCTAAACAGTTAGGTCCATGGGAAATGCCATCCACCACAGACAAAAATGAAACCAGCTGGAACTCAGACTACTCTAGCTAGGGTCTGGTTATTGATAGATCCATTAGCCAGAATTTTCTGATTGGCACTTTCAAGCCAGGAATCAGAGGAGTTGGGAGAACATCCTCTGAGAGGTCATCTCATCCTAAAACAGTCCTTTCTAAAAATCTTGCAAAGAGGATTCAGCTGATTTCTATTTCCCTTGGGCGCAGGGAGACAGGACACAGTTAGATAAGGAAAAGAACAGGGAAGATGTTGAAGATTATACAATTTGCAAAGATGGGGGGATTTCACTGAGCTAGTACAGTTATGACTGAAGAAAGAGGGAGACAAGGTATGGGGACACTGGGCCACAGTAGCATAACTTGATAGGTAACACCCATAAGCTTGTGGGTTTAACTGAAAGTGATATTTGGAACTAAGGACAAACTGGTTAAAGGTAAGACAAAGGGGTTTCTGACACCATGAACAGATCAAGAAGGCAGAAAGGTTTCCCTCTTATGTAACAGAATAGGAAATGTGGATAAAAGCATTATTTTTCCAAGAATGATAGGGAGAAAATAAGGTAAGAAGCAACAGTGAGAAAACGTGATGCTCTATATACATGATAACTGACCATAGCCTACTGCCATTGACAAATTAAAGCACTTCCAGTGAGGTGTAGAAATCTTACTCCATTTTGAGCTATTTAACTTTTTCACTTTTATAATTTTTTAAAAGCGTATTTGTTTATTTTGAGAGAGTAGGGAGCAGAGAGAGGAGAGAGAAAATCCCAAGCAGGTCCACACTGTCAGCACGGAGCCCAAAGTGGGGCTCAAACTCACGAACTGTGAGATCATGACCTGAGCCAAAATCAAGAGTCAGACGCTTAACTGGCTGAGCCACCCAGGCACCCCTAACCTTTTCACTTTTAAATATAAATGTCAAGTATTTCCTCCATATAAGATGAAATTATAATTTTTGCTTCAACCATCAAAATAATTTTGAAAACTCAAGAAGATAATTATGTTTTCTCTTATTTTTACCTGTTCCAATTACTCTTTTTCCTTCCTAAAGTGCCATCCCCCTCAGGTAACCTTTTCCTTTCTATTTAGGAAACCTCCCTTAGCCATTCTTTAAGGATATATCTGCTGATCAAAACTTCTCTTAATTTTTTTCATCTCAGAATGTCTTTATTTCCCCTTTATTTCTGAAGGATGTATTAACAGAGATAGAATTTGTGCTTGGGTGGTAAAGTGAACCACCCATTAGTCCTGTTCCTTACTGCCTCCTTCAGTTTCTTTGATGCTTCAGATTTGCCTTTTTTCCCTTTGCCATGTAGATAGGAATTGCCAGATCAGTATATATCAATTTGCTGAGCTCCTTACACAGTTATAGAGATGCCACAGAGATGTTCAAGTGTGGTATTGAACAGGCATTTTGAGAGAGTCTAAATACTCAAGCCAGCCCTCCTTGTGAAACTGAAATGGGATCATTGTGAATCTACTTCTTGCAGACAGCTTTTTAAAAAAAGTTTATTTATTTTAAGAGAGAAAGAAGAGCATGTGCATGTGTGAGTGAGTGAGGGGCAGAGGGAAAGAGAGATAGAATCCCAAGTCAGGCTCTTCACTGAGAGTGCAGAGCCTACTTGGGATTCTCTCTCACCAACTCTGAGATCATGACCTGACCCAAAATCAGCAGTGGACAGACAACAAAGTGAGCCACCTAGGCACCCCCAGACAGTTTTTTTTTTTGAAAAGTTATGTGTATAGGGGCTCCTGCGTGGCTCAGTCGGTTAAGCATCTGAC
Organism: Proteles cristata cristata; assembly: GCA_017311185.1. NCBI lineage: Eukaryota > Metazoa > Chordata > Mammalia > Carnivora > Hyaenidae > Proteles > Proteles cristata. The sequence continues at coordinate 23,965 of JAESUZ010004193.1, forward strand.
TCTTGGTTTCAGGTCATGACCTCACAGTTCATGGGTTCAAATCCAGAATTTGGGATTCTCTCTCTCCCTGCCTCTCTGCCCCTCTCCCGCTCCCCCCACACACACAAAATAAACTTCAAAAATTAGAAAATAAAATAAAAGTTATGGTATAAGCAAGCATGACTATTTCCACAATTTATTAAATCGCCTTTAATAAATGATCAAGTTTGAGTTGGATTTGCCTTAGAATAAAGATTAGATGAAACCACAGAAGTGTTTCCAAGTGCGCCATTAAGAAATGCCATGAACAAGGGCAAATGAAAACCTGAGAAGATCCTGTACAGTATCCAGGAAAAACAATGGATTAAGAGGAGTGTTTAGAAATCACTACGTAATTTGAAGTTCAGTACATACCATGCCAAAATATGCCACTTTGGTATATTATTTTGAGCTAGAAGCACTTGAAGCACAGCGAATGCAAGGAAAGGCATTCTCTGAAATCTCTTGAAAATTAATAAAAGGAAACCTCATGGGAGACCAGAAGGGGGAGATCTTCTGTCCTAACATTCCTTGTATATTGCAGACCCTAAGAGGAAGAGACCTATCTTTCAAATAGATACTACATTTGCTATTACTACACAAGCAGGAAGAAAGGTGTTTCTCCTTCCCTCACTGCCCCCCCAACAGCCCATCCAATGAAAGACAGTCACAACTCAGCCAACGAAAAACTACTATACTTGAAACTCCCAATTAACAGCCTTCCCCCTTTCCTCTACAAGAGCCTTCCTCTCCTTTGTTCTCCCAACATGCCTACCATTAAGCCATTGCTTAATTGTCCTGAGTTGTAATTTTCTCCTATTCCCAAATAAACATGTTTTTGCTGCTAAATAACTGATCATTTTATTTTTTATTAAATGTTTTTGATGTTTATTTATTTTTGAGAGAGAGGGAGACAGAGAGAGCACAAAGAGGGGAGGGGCAGAGGAGATGGAGACATAGAATCTGAAGCAGACTCCAGGTTCTGAGCTCTTAGCACAGAGCCTGACATGGGGCTTGAACTCATTAACTTCGAGATCATTACCTGATCTGAAGTTGGACACTTAACCAAATGAGCCACCCAGGTGCCCCTGACAATTTTCTTTTTAAGGTTAACATTCCCTTATGGGCCTAAAGACAAATCCTCCAGAAGTAACTCAGTTGTCAGAAAACCCCTCCTAAGAAATTTCATCAACCAGGGAAATTGATTCTTACCACAAGGGGAAAAACTAGAAATCCACACCACATCCGAAATCTTTCACAAACTATCCAATCTCCAGTCTATTTTACTAAGAACTCACTCATGTTTCCTAAAAATCACTTAGTCTCCCCTAAATTGCCTATAGCTCCATTGCCCTTCCCCTATTAAAATGGTATATAAGGTCTCAAATTACATTGCCTTTCAGGGTGTTCATATTTTTTCTACCTGCGATGTCCTCGTGCAGGTAATATTAAAAATTAATAAAGGTGTATACCTTTTCGCTGTTAATCTGCCTATTGCCGATTTATTTCATACACCTAGGAGGTGTGTACATATAGAATCTAAGAGTATAGAGGGAAAGTTTTACTTCCCTACAGGTAAAAGAATGACAACATGGCAGAGGGGTGCCTTGGTGTCTCAGTCAGTTAAGCATCCGATTCTTGATTTTGGCTCAGGTCACGATCTCGCAGTTCAAGAGTTCGAACCCTACATCAGGCTCTGTGCTGTATCAGTGGGGAGGCTGCTTGGAATTCTCTCTCCCTCTCTCTCTACTCCTACCCCACTCATGCTCTCTCTCTCTCTCTCAAAATTAATAATTTATTTTTAACTTTTTAATGTGTTTTAAATTTATTTCTGAGAGAGAAAGAGACAGTGTGAGAATTTCTCTTAAAAAGAAAATTGTCAGGGGCACCTGGTTGGCTCATTTGGTTAATTTATTTCAGAGAGAGAAGGAGACACAGAATCAGAAGCAGGCTCCATGCTCTGAGCTAGCTGTCAGCACAGAGCCCAGATGCGGGGCTCGAACCCACAAACCGTGAGATCATGACCTGAGCCGAAGTCGGACGCCCAATAGACGGAGGCACCAAGGCTCCCCAAAATAATTTTTTTTAAACTTAAAAAACAACAACAAGGCAATTCAATAAAGAAATACACATGACCAGCAAATATACCAGAGATGAAAAAAATACACCTGTAGTTTGGGGAAACTGCTGAGTTAGCAGAGAAATGTGAATTAACGAAAGGTGCAATGGGTTGCCCGCAGGGTTTTCTGAGGAGACAGTGGCGCAGGAGGATAAGGTAAACCGGTGGAGTCTTCCCAGTGGGCCTTCAATACAGAATCAGTATAGCGGTCTAGACCCCCTGGCCCTCCGCTCCCCTCAAGGACACTCCGCAAAAGCAGTCCCTGGGGAGCAGCACCTTCCACTGCACTCAGGCCCTCAAGCTCTGCCCTTGGGAGCCCAGGAGGAGGAGGAGGGGCTTGCAGACGGGGCGGTCCCGTGGGCGGGTCCAACACAGCGGCCGCCGCTCTGAGAGCCTGGGAGGGGTGTGGCCAAGAGAGGGGCGGGGCTATAATGGCCGGGGCCGCTCCGGCAGCAGGCGAGGGGCGGAGTTTTCGGTGGGCGGAGCTCTCCGTGAGCTGCTAAGAAGGGGCGGTGGCGGAGGCGGCGGCGGTGGCAGAGGGTGTATCCCGGGTGCAGCAAGTGGAGAGGTGACCTAGGGCGGGCGGGGCGGGAGGGCGCCGGCGGCTGGCGGGGCACTGCAGGCCTCTAGTCCACCTGCCCGGCCGCTCGCACTCCGGTCAGTCGGCGGGGCCTGCGCGGGCCCGGGCCCATGGCGGCATCCGCTGCTCTGTCCGCGGCGGCGGCGGCGGCGGCCCTGTCAGGGCTGGCGGTGCGGCTGTCGCGCTCGGCGGCGGCCCGCGGCTCGTACGGCGTCTTCTGCAGGGGGCTCACGCGCACGCTGATCACCTTCTTCGATCTGGCCTGGCGGCTGCGCATGAACTTCCCCTACTTCTACGTGGTGGCCTCGGTGATGCTCAACGTCCGCCTGCAGGTGCGGATCGAGTGAGCCCGCGCCGCCGCAGCCCCGGCCAGAGGGTCCCGCGCGCCCGGCCGAGACGGACCCGGCGCGGCCATGGAGGACGGCGGCCAGCGCGCGGCGGGGGCAGGAGGCGGCGCGGCCGGGCCCCCCGCACCCTAGTCCTCGGCGGGAGGACTCGGGCCACCGAGCTACCCAGCCCGGCCCGGCCCCGACCCGCCCACACGCGTCGCGGCCGATGGCCGACTGCACAGAACCTCACCAAACGGGTCCTTTCCGTCGGGCTCGAGAAAAAAAAAACCATTTGACTGCGGCCGACCTGTTGCCTCACGTTGGCCGGGGTGGGGGAAGCAGAAAGGAAAAATTCTGCAGCAGGGACTTGAGTGGCCCCGATCAGCAAGGTAGGAGGCCAGAGGCTGGAGCCCTGGGCGGCGGGGGCGCTTGCTATGACATCTTGGTGGCTGGGAGGAACAGTGGACGGATCCGAGGGAGCCAGCCCCTGAGCTGCCCAGGTGGGGGGGCCACGGGCGCCTAGGACTCCCTGGTCCTCATTCCGAGACGGGTGAGGGGGCGGCGGTGGCCTGGGCATCTCAGAGGATCAGTCCATCCCAGCCAATTTCCCTTGAGGCCCCTGGGCTGCCACCTGAACCCCAGAGAATGGGCTAGGGGAAGCGCCGGGGAAGGCTCTAGAAGGAAAAGATGCTGCCGTCTTTCACCCCCTTGTGAGGCCAGACCGGAAGGGTGGTTGTGTTCTTGGCCAAACCCCTGGTCAGTCCCCTTCTCAGGCCCCCGGGGTCTCGACAGCTCCCTCCCAGCCCTTGGCAGAGCTGCCTCCTGCCCTGTGTAGGGGGCTGGGGGGCCGCTCTCGGCCTGTTCCCGCTCCTCTCCCCCTCTGAGGCCAGGCATCCTCGGGGCTGGACATTGGACGTTTGGAGACCTGAAGGCTGCTCCGCCCTATCCCTGCCCCCACAGTCTGGCTCTTCTGCCATCGCAGCCCGGCTCCCTCCAGCCCCTACCTCTACCTGCCAGGTGCCAGCCAGTGCCTCCTCCAGCAGCCCCTGGGCACCCAGAGGACCTGGGGAAGTTGGGATCCCCCTGAGCAGCGGGCAGCTCTCAGGCTGGGGTGGGGTGGGCAGGTGGAGGAAGGGCTTGGAGAGGAGGCAGCCCTTGGGGAAAGGGGGTGTTCCGGGCCAGGATGCCACTGTCAAGTCTCCATCTCTTTCTGTCTTTCAGGAACCAGTGATTGTAGGTGGTGACCGCCCTTTCTCTGGCCTTGTCAAGAGACTCAGATCCCTGTCCAGGGGCACCTCTGGCCCCAGGGCTGCCTGGGGAGCTGCTGGACGAAGGGCCTGGTCCAGGAGGACAGGAAGGGCCTTCCAGGCAGAGGCACGGAGGGGTGGGGTGCCCAACGGTCCAGTTCTGGCGTGGGGAAGGACGAGACTGTCACCTCCACACTAGACCTCCTAGCATCACTTTGAGGGAGTGCTGTTCTCCCCGCCTTGTGATTGGAAAAGCAGGCTTGATTTGCCTTTGTCACACAGATGAGAAGTGGTGGGGCTGACTCTGTTCCCAGTCTTCCAGAAAACCTGGCCTGGGCAGGTCGGGGTGGCGGAGGGCAGCTCGAGCCCCCCAGGGGACCGAGGGGGAGAAGAGGCCCAGGGTAGGGACTGCGGGGAACTGGCTTTCCCTGGAGCGGGTGGCAGGTCACAGGGGAGACAGTCGGTGCTGAAATGGGCCCAGAACCCTTGTGGAGCCGAGGGCTTCATGCGCACGGCCTGGCGTCCCCTGCTGCCCCACCCCAGGCTTGACCAACGACTCCTCAGCAGTCCGGGGGCACAAGCCCCACGGTTTGGGTGGCAGCGTGGGGGGGTGTGTGGCTCCTGGGAACACGACGGGACCAGGAGGGTGAAGGGATAAAGCCGGGGGGGGGGTGGGGGCCGGGACCCACGCATGACGCCATCTCTCTGTCCCCAGGCGTGGCCCCCCAAGGCCAGGACCGCACGGGAGAACCTCCTCCAGACGGGCTTGGACGGTCCTGGAGGCCCCGGGCGCGCTGCTCCTCGTGTTCCAGGACGGCCAGGCTGGGCCCCGAGGGGAGCCGGGAAGGACCCCAGGCCCACAGCCGCTCTGCCACTGGCTGCTCGCGGCCCCCAGTGCTCCGAGTTCCTGGCCCTGAAAACCGCAGGGGTCTGGTCAGCCCCAGGGACCGAGTGGCCCAGTGTCACACCGCCTGCCCTCCTTGGCCGTCCAGCTGGAGGCCGGGTCCTGGGTGAAAAGCTCTGCCTGCCCGACCCTGGGGACCGAGGCCAGACGCGGCCACCATATACCCCCTGCTGTTTCCCACACACAGGGTGTGCTGGCTGACGACCTTGTGCCAAGTGTCCTGGGCTCCCCGGGCCCCGGGCGCCTCCTGCACCCCGTCCCTCTCCACCCAGGACCACGTCTGGGAGCCTGGCAGCCTGCTGACCCCATCCGCAGATCTGTGGGGACGGCCTGCGAGAGCCCCACGGGGCTGCCTGAGCGGGGAGGACGAGGGGCCTCCTTGGGGCTGATCCACAGATGTGCCCCCTCAAGCCCAGGTCTCACCCTCGGGGTGACCTCTCCGGCTGCAGCCGTGTGGGGCCTAGGACACCTCTTCCCAACAGGGAGAGGTGTGGGGGGAGCCTCCGGGATGCCCGAGTCTCCCCCTCCCCGAGGGCACAGAGCTCTCTCCGCGGCCCCCGGGACTGGGGGGGGCGCACATCCTCAGCATGTGTTCTTGCCTCTGCTTTTCTGACCATTTTGGCCTTGAGTAGTTAGCATACTTCCTGCCACCGCCTCCCCCTGCCCCCGACGGGCCCCAGCTGCCTGGGGGCTCTCAGTGCACTTTACTGATTTGCAGTCTGTTTTCCAGGCAGCGAAGCTTCTCCGAAATCAGAGACACGAGCTAAATAGGATGAGTGTCACTTTCCTGCGTGTCATTAACTGCACCGGACAGCGCCGTCTGCTGAGACCTGTTCTTGTTTCTGGTTTTGTCAACTCTTGTCACTCTAAGTTAAAAAAATACACAGCTCGCGTTCAATAAAATAAAATCAACCCGGAGGCCACCGTGGTGTGGTGCGGGAGCCGGTGACGGCGCCCTGGAGGGCCCAGGGCAGGGGGAGGGGGGCACCCGGGGGGGCTGCAAGGGGGGCGCGGCTGGGGCAGGGGTGCAGGCCTGTTCAGAAGACACTCAGAGACCTGCCCTGCCTGGGCCAGCAGCCCTGGAGGAGAGGACGGGAGCGCAGGCCTGGCCCCAGAGGTGCAATTCGTCCCACTCACAACCTCTGTTGCAACAACCGAGCACCGAAGTCTTGTCTGCATTTTCCAGCCTGCTCTCAGAGAGCACTTCATACAGCGGAAGCTTGAGGGGGAGCGGGGGGAGGGGGGTGAAATGGGTTCTCCGCACATGATTCAGGTCACCCGGAGGGCCCTCTGCAACAGCAGAGCAAGGTCCCCCTTGCCTCCCCGCAGGCCAGGTGGCCGCCCAGCTGTGGAAAAGCTACATCACAGGGACTGGAAGCCTGCACCCCTTTCCCCCGTGTTAGACCCAAACTGTCCCTCCTGTGCTTCCCCTGAGAAGCCTGGTCACGGGGTCCGAGGCTGCTGCAGGCTAAGGATGGGCGGTCAGGCGGACGGAGGGCCGGCGGAGGGGGCCTGGGGAGGGCCGCAGGGGCCGAGGTGAAGACGGGAGGCCCACGGTCCCCAGGGGGGAGGGGTCCCGAGGGTGCAGGCTCACGGTCACGGTGAGGAGCACAGCCTGGGTGTGCTTGGTGCGAGCCTTGGGTGTGCTCCAGCTGCCAGGGCGCCCTGACGAGAGCGACCCTTCCAACACCTGTCACCACGGGAGGGATGGACGCCAGGCCCTGCCAGCCCCCTGACCTTCCCACTGCTTTGTCTGGATGGTCCTGTCCAGTTCCTGATGGGCCCGGACCCAGCCCAGGGATCAGGTGGCCTGTCCCAACCCAGATGCGAGGGTCAGACCAGAGCTCTGCCTGGCCCCAGGCCACCACCTGCACCCATGCGTCATCAGTAGGGAGCCTTCCAGGTGGCTGTGAGCATTCGGCGTGGTGATGGCTTTCCAACCTTTGTCCTCAGGTCTCCGCTGAAGCGGCCTTGTCACTAGGAGGAGAGGAAGCCAAATGAAGGCAACTGGCGGTGGCGAGAGCCTGCCCAGCCCCAGGTGCCATGCTGGGTGCTTTGTTCCCCTAATGTGCCCGTCATCTCCATGGCCGGCTTCGGAGGACGTCGTGCTGAGGATGTGGTCTCGGTTGACCCTAGAGCTTGACCCCGGGCGATCGAAGGCTCCTCCCCTCCTCCCCTGCCCTTGGAGTGTACGTTCCGCCCACCTTCCCTGCCTGGGAGTCGCAGCCTTCTGAGACTGAGGTGTCGCTGGGCCTCTCCAGACGGTATGTGTGACAGAACCCGGTGAGGGCCTCACTATACCCTTGAGCCTCAGGCCGGTGGGTGTGTGAGGTCCTCACGCTGCAGGCGCCAGGACAAGCCTGGGGTGGGAGTTCCCTCGCTCCCCGCACCTGCCCCCCACCCCCGGAGGCTCCCCTCTCAGCTTGTTCTCTCCTTGTCCTCCTCCCCGGAGCTCACTGTGGTTGTTCTACGCATCTGGCCGGCACTGTCCATCGTCGGGATACCTGGGCTCTGTCAGCATCCACAGCCCCTCTGTGTCATGTTCAGTGTGTGGTTCCTTTGATTTGTTTCATTGGAAACTGGAAATGCCATTTCTTCAGCCATGTCTTCAAGACTCTGTGGCTGCCTTCACTGGAGATTCGAGTTTAGAGTTTAGAAGATCTTATTCCTATCTCTACTGAAAGCCAGGACATAACACAGTACCTCCACTTCCCCTCCGCAGCCCAGGGGTCACCCCAGGGTTCCCTCTCTCTCCACCTCTCTGGGTTTGCAGCTGGCCTCCGACCTGGGGAGCACTCCCGCCTCATCCTCAGTCTGGCCTACTGGCTCTTTGCACAGTGTGCCCTGTGCGCTGCAACACCGCCGGGCAGCTTATGTACGAATCGCTAATTGCTTCCTCACACGGGCCCTGACTTCCTCTGCCATCTTTGTACCCTTTCTGCACAAGCTCGTAGCCCCCCGCGCACCCTCGGTGCCCTGCCCTCCGATGGAGGGAAGGGAGAGGAAAGCTCCAAGCCGCAGTCTTCTGTGGCTGACGCCGCACCTCTCCAGGGCTCCTCGGTCAGAGAAGCTGCATGTGGTGTGGGCGCCAGGGGGGCCGGGTCCCATCCAGGGGGGCCAGGTCCCAGCGGGAAGGATGGCGCTGACTGGTGATGCACTTGTCCTGCGGAAGAAGTGCCTCCGAGGCAGGGCACGCACATCAGGGACTGGCTGCTGGGCCTCCGAGCCTGGGGGAGACCAGCCGGTGCCCACTCTTCCCTGGGCGTGTGGCCCTGACCTGGCTGTAAAGTGGACGTGACAGTCCCCTGACTTCCCTCGTGAGGGTTTTCCAAGGATCAGATGGCACTAATGCCCCTGAGACCCAGGGCTCCGTGCTTGGCAGAGACAAGTGCCCGCTTGTCTAATGAGCGCATTTCAGAGTGGGGACACCGTCCACCCCAGCAAACCCTGTCCGTTTTCATGGGGGCCCACCGACACGATGACACCCCCGCTGGTGTCCCCTGAGCCATCCGCTCTGTGCCAGACTCCGAGGCGGGGTCTCAGGACACAAAGATGAGCTCGTTAAATGTGGCCCCTGGCCATGTACCGGCGACAGACATACGACTAGATCACTTCGGTTCAAGTACACAAGTGTTTGGGAAACAAGATCAAATGCACCCTCGAATCGGGGAGACCCAGCATGCGGCAGCTACAGGCGCTCTGGGGAAATGCAGGGGAGGGAAGCCTCCCCCCCGCAGACTTCCCAGCCAGCATCTTCGCCACTCAGGGGGACAGGAGACTCTGCCCAGCTGACGCCGACTGGGGGGGAATGTACTCCTCATGCACACACGATGGAGCCTCCCTAGCAGCCTGGACCAGGGGTGAGGGGGCCTCTCTGGGGAGGGTCCTTACATGGGGGACAAAGGCACTGAGCTCGTCCCTGGCAGGGCACCGGGCTGCCTCAGGCAGTGTCCTCTGCAGAGCCCACACTCCTGTGGAAGAAGACCACAGTCCTGGTCGCAAGCCTGAGCAAGGTCTCATCATCTCCACCACCCGTGTGGCCAGCCACGCAAAACAAAGCACACGTTGTGCCTCTCTCGCAGCCTCTGCCTGGCGGATGCCCTAAGGTCACGGTGGCCTCTCAGGGCCATGCCTTCTGCTCTGCACCCACCTCCGAATACTGCTGCCTTCCCAGGAGCAGGCACATGCCCCAAGCTGGGTGCTTCTGGAGCGCTCCTCACATGGGGTCCGCCGCCAGCACCCTCCAGCCAATGGGAGCTCTTGTGGCCACTAAGAGGTTGACTGCAAGGACGTCATCGTTGGCCCAGCAAGCATGGCGGCCATAGAGAAACGGGCTGGGGTGTGAGCCCCTGTGTGTGATTTAGGGGGACGAGGGGCTCCTGTGTGGAGTCCTTGGGAAGCTGAGAGCCTGTCATGGGAGGCCTTTGTGCAAGGCTGCAGCCCCATAGAATGATGGCGGCTCCACAGCGCCAACTCCGTGGTTCCGTTTTCTCGGCCTCATGGACAGCACGCTGTGTGAATGGCACGCGGGGAGACCAGGCAAGGCCTGGTGCAAACACCTTCGCGAGACACGCCATGACCAAGTGGGATTTCTCCCTGGAGTGCAACGTTGGCTTCACATCTTAAAATCAATTAATGTTCTAGTCCATATTAATACAGGAACGGGAACATGACTGTTGCAGAGATGCCGAAAACAGAGTTGACACAATCCCACACCCGTACGTGACAGAAATTTTCAACACATTTGGTATAGAAGGGGATTTCCTCAGCCTACTAAAGAATATCAGCACAATCGTACCGTGTGCATAGTGCCGAATGGTGAAAGAATGAAGGTTTCGGGTCCCTGGGTGGCTCAGTCAGTTAAGCATCCAGCTCTTGGTTTAGAATCAGGGCATGATCTCACCCATGGTCGGTGAGATCGAGTCCCAAGTCAGGCGCCGCGCTTATAGCATGGAGCCTCTGTGGGATTCTCTTTCTCCCAAGCTCTCTCTGTGCCCCTCCCCTGGTCTCTCTCTGTCTCTCTTTCTCGAAATAAATAGATAAACCTAAAAAACAAGGAAGGGTTTCCCTCATTCCGGGAAAAGTGCAGGGTGTCCAGATTTGCCATCTCAATTCAACATAAAACGGGAGGTTCTAGCCAGTGGAATAAGCCCTCACCCCTCAAAATGAAACCATTCTGATTGGAAAGGAAGACATAAAATTATCTTTATGTATGGAGACAATCCCAAGAAATGCACGCAGAGAAAACAGCTCCTAGATCTATAAACATTTGGCAGGGACATGGGACATGAGATCAATATTAAGATAGCAATTGTATTTCTATATGCTAGCAACAAAAATTCAAAAAATGAAATTAAGAAAATAACCTGGGGTGCCTGGGTAGCTCAGTTGGTTAAGCTTGATTTTGGCTCAGATCATGATCACTCCTCAAAACTTATTTTATTTTGTTCTTTTATTTTTAATGTTTATTTATATATGAGAGAAAGAGAGAGACGGAGTGTGAGCAGGGGACAAGCAGAGAGACAGGGAGGCACAGAATTGAGGCAGGCTCCAGGCTCTGACTTGTCAGCACAGAGCCTGGCCTTGGCTCCAACCCAGGAACTGTGAGATCATGACCCGAGGTGAAGTTGGATACTTACCTGAATGAGCCACCCAGATGCCCCCCCAAACTTATTTTAAACTACAGTGATAAAGACAGTGTGGTATTGATGAACAGATAAGCGCATAAATAAGGGGAGCAGATTGAGAGACTGTAAACAAATCCCTACATTTATGATCAATCGATTATTTAATTCTGGAAAAATGCATATAATATTTTAAGAATTACAAATACGTATATAGAAAATACATATAATATTAACAATGCAGATCACATTTACCATTGTAACTGCTTTAAACTATACAATTCAGTGGCATGAAGTACATTCACAGTATCGTGCAGCTGTCACCAGTATCAAGTTCCAGAACATTCTCATCACCCCAAAATGGAAACACCATGCCCATTAAGCTATCGCTCCCCGTTCTCTCCCTTCCCCAGCCCTTGACAGCCAGAAATATGGTTTATGTCTCTATGCATATGCCTGTTCTGGATAGTTGATAAAAATGGAATCATACAATTTGTGACTATGTCTGGTTTCTTTAACATAGCATAATGTTTTGAAAGTTCATCCACAGTGTTCCATGTGTCAGCCCTTCGTTCCTTTGTAGGGGTGAATAATATTCCACTGGGTGGATACACCACTTTGTGTATTCATTCACGTGTTGATGGACTTTTTTTTTTTAGTTCTTACCTTTTGGCTCTTATGAAAAGTGCTGTTATGAACATTCATGTACAAGTTTTGTCTGAACACCTGATTTCAAATTTGGGGGTCCCTATCTAGGAGTGGAATTCCTGGATCACATGGTTATTCTGCGTTTAACTTATTGAAGAACCACCAACCGTTTCACATAGAGGCAGCACCACTGTATATCTCACTAGTACCGTATGATGGTTCTAATTTTTCCACATCTTCTCCAATACTTGTCATTTTCTTTTTTGTGATTATGGTCCTCCTAGTGGGGGTGAAGCAGCAATCTGAAGTTGCATTTCCCTAATGACTAAGGCTGTTGAGCTTCTTTTCATTTGGTTTTGGTCATCTGTGTATCTTTGTAGAAAGATTAGTACTTAGGGATGAATTTGACAAAAGATATGGAAGACCTGTACCCTGAAAACTACAAGAGAAGTGAAGAATACAAATAAGTGCAGAGCTGTACCCTGCTCACAGATTTGAGGACTCTGTATTGCTCTCCACTCAGTGTAACTGATGTATAGATTCAGTGAATTCCCAATAGTGTCATAGCGGATCTCTTTTTAAAGTTTATTTATTTTGAGAGAGAGAGAAAGAGAGAGATGGGGGTCAGAGAGAGAGAGGGGGAGAGAGATAAAATTCCAAGCACTGTCAGCTCAGACCCCCTCTTGGGGCTCAAACTCACGAACCCTGAGATCATGACCTGAGCTGAAACCAAGAATTGGATGTTCAACTGATTGAGCCACCCAGGCGCCTGGGCATAGCAGGACTTTTTAAAGAAATTACCAAGGTGATTCTATCATTTATACAGAAATGCTGAAGGCTGAGGACAGGCAAATAATTTTGAAAAAGAACAGAATTTCAGGACTTTCACTACCTAGTTTCTTTTAAAAATGTGTGTGTTTGTTTGTTTGTTTATCGAGAGAGAGAGAGAGCACAAGCAGGGAGGAACAGAGACAGGGAGAGAGAATCCCAAGCAGGCTTTGCACTGTCAGTGCAGAGCCCGATGGGGGGCTCACATTCATGAATGTGAGATCATCACCTGAGCCGAAATCAAGAGTCCAGAGCTTAAGTGACTGAACCCCCCCGGCACCCCCTCACTGCCTAGTTTCAAGGCTTCCTGTAGAACAGCAATCATCCAGGAAGATAGAGATCAATGAACAGAACACCAAGTTCATAATATACTCACAACTACACAGACAACTGAGTTTTGACAGAGGAGCCAAGGCAGTCCAATACAGAAAAGATAGTATTTTTAACAAATAGTATGGGAAACACTGGAGGAACATATCTGTAAAAGCAAAACTTGACCCTTACTTCACATCATATACAAAAAGTAACTCAGAATCAGGACCTGCATGTAAGAGACAAAACCATAATACACACAGGTTACTGCGGTTTACTTCAGTTCTCAGCTGCACCGCCGGGGGTGCTTTTCCCCGAGGGCAAATGTAATAAAATGTGAGACCAGGGGCACCTGGGTGGCTCAGTGGGTTAAGTGGCTTCCTCTTGATTTCGGCTCAGGTCATGATTTCAGTTTGTGGGTTCGAGCTCCATCGCGGGCTCTGTACTGACAGTGCGAAGCCTGCTTGGGATTCTCTCTCCCTCCCTCTGCCTCTCTATCTCTCTCTCAAAGTAAATAAACTTAAAAAAAAATAACTTAAAGGGGCGCCTGGGTGGCTCAGTCCGTTGAGTGTCCGACTTCAGCTCAGGTCATGATCTCACAGTTTGTGGCTTCAAGCCCCATGTCAGGCTCTGTGCTGACAGCCCAGAGCCTGGATCATGCTTTGAATTTTGTGTCTCACTCTCTCTGCACCTCTTCCCCACCTGTATTCTGTCTCTCCCTCTCTCAAAAAGAAATAAACCTTAAAAATTGAAAAAAAAAAAAACTTTAAAAATAAGTCAGACCATCTCACCGGGAATCACAGTGTAATGGCTAAACCAGACGCTCGGCAGCCTCCCATTGACACCCACGTACCCCAAGCCCTTCTTGTACCCCGAGACCTGTCTTCCCTTCCCCTGACCAAAACTTGCCTTGCACCCTGACTGTCCCTCTAGCTGAAGGCCACAGCACCACCCCAAGAGCGTTCTGGTGTAGTTCAAGGCAGTCACCAGTAGATGACGCTGCTCTGTCAGCACCAGCCAGGACAGGGCCAGAGCAAAGAGCAGTGCATGCAGCCTTGACAGAATTAGCTTCCTGTACATGAATAAAGCATATGGACGAGATAGATAGGTATTCGAGTTACACGAGGTGCATGATCTTGAACAACTAAGAATCCACGAACGATTATGTGATTCCGATTACATGCACGCTACACCGTGATACAGCAGGGCCCCCCCCATGACTTCAGGGTCTTTTCAGAACACCACTGACACGGGAGATGGTCGGTCCCATCTGTACCCCAGGCACAGTGCGGCACCAGCAGGGCGGGGACGGGGAAGCCAGCTGGGTCTGCGCCCTGGCTCTTCGGGTTATGGGCAGGTTATGAAGAGGCTAAGCTCTTCAGGTTACGACTATGGCCAGGCCCCTCACTCTCTGACCACCTTCTTCATCTACACAAGGATTTGTAATTCAGTGGGTCTGTGTGGAATCCGTGAAATAACGCGCATCACTGAATCAACACTGAGCACGGTGTCTGACACGTGGAGGCAGGCAGTAAAGAGGACCCGTCTTTATCAGCTATTAGCCTTATTCGAAGTGAGTCCCAGAAGCTGTTTGGTCTCAGGGACGCCACAAGGCAGCATTGTGTCAAGGCCACAAACTTTGTCGTTAGAAAAAGCTGCTGTGCCACCTCACAGGGGCCGTGGGACTAGCACGTGGCCCCCTGAGCCCCGCCGTCCTGACTGATAAAATTCAACATCCTCCTCACAGGTTGTCATGGAGACCAGATGCCGCGCAGATGCCTGGTACGCAGGAAGGGCCTCACAGCTGCTGCTGTGACATCCTGTGCACCAGGAGCACCACCCACAGCGCACCGGCCCACAGAACGGGCTCCTTCCCTCTGCCCCGTCTGCACCTTGTCCATTCCGACTCTTCTGCCAGCACTCAGCTGCAGGGGGCGGGGAGCAGACGTGGAAAAGGAGAGAAAGGAGAACCTAAAACAGAGGCGGTTCCATCCATCGGCATGTTTCCAGCTGTGGAAAAGACAACCACCCATGACTTTGCTGGTTGCGTTGCAGCCTCAGCTGGCAGTGAGATCCCCGAAGCTCCCAGCTTTCCTCTGCTGGCTCCCAGCTTTGCTGGAAACGTCCGGAGTCCCAGCAGCCACAGCAGCAAGACTCTCGGGGCCATTTCCCGTCTCTCTCGCCAGTGCCTCTGGGAGAACTGAAGGGCAAGAGCCTGGCCACATCCCTGCCTTTGCTCTGTTCTGCTCTCAGCCTCCGCCCATCCCCCTCTATGCTTTTCTGTCACCTGTGTCTTCCAAGGAGCATAGGGACATCCTCAGCCTCTTAGGCTACAGAGGGCTTAAAATTGCAAAGTCAGACACATAGTTTTCTCTGGAACCCTCACATAACTGTATACTACTGTGCCTGACCTGGTGCTCCTGAGGTCTTTATGTCCTCACTACCCAGGGAAAGTATACCTGTCCTGGGACCCCCATCCCTTAAGAACACTTTCTGCTCTCTAAATTCATGTTGGTGGTTTATCCTGATCATTACAGTTCCCAATCATGAAAGGTGATTGGCATGCTAGTTTGTAGATCAGTCTCTAGTGAGTTTACTTCAATTCTTGACTCTTGGAAAAATGAGATCATTACCCTGTGATGGTGAGGACCAGCCCTTAGACTCGGTAACCAAGCAGGTTGTGATGACAGCTCTAACTCAAAAGTTCAAACTCAAAATGTTCCAAGTGGAACTTGTCTTTTCTACAAACCAAAAACATCCTTCTTTTCTTCCTTGGCTTCCTGTATTGGGTGGCGTTACCAACTCCCCACCCAAAAATCAGAAGTCATCTCTGAGTCAACTGTATCCTTCTCCCTCATGTATCCAGTTAATCAGACTCCACTTCCTATGGTTTCAGGAATCCATCCCCTGTTTCCAACCCCCATCAACCTTGCCTTGGTTAACATGCAAATTATTTCCCCATTGATTCTCTACAAATTTCCTGTTATTGTCTCCCTCTTCCCAGGGTTTCAGTCACGCCCCCTGCCAATGCCAAAGGCATCTTCATCCCTGATAATGCGATTCATGGAAAACATAAATATGGCCATACCACTCTCCTCTCAAACGTCTTTCAACAGATCTCAAAGTTCAGGATTGGGCTACACTTCTCCAGAGCCTCTGACGCCTTTTTTCTTAGTCCAATTTCCAATGCACAGAGTGTACACTGAGGTTTGTTGTCCCGTCCTCCAGAGAATAACAAGCTTACTAAAGCAATTGATCTGCAGGAGGACTTGGATTTGCACTTTCTCTCCAAGGCAGATCACATTTCACAGATGTCATGGAAATGATCAAACATAGGGAAGTTGAAAAATAACACAGAGAGACCGCATGTTCCTATGATCTATGTACAATAAGTATCAACTGTCAGTCAATCAGGCTAGACCTCTGCCCCTTCCCCTTTCCTACTATCACGGGATTATTTTTAAATGAATCTCATACATTATATATGAGTATGTATAGGAAATAGTTTTCAAAAAGAGGACCAGAAAGCCTTATGAAGAACTCCCAGTGTGCAACTTTCGGATTTGTTGTATTCTTCCATTTTATTGGCTTGCAAAATACTTTGGACATCCCCAAAGCCAGGATGAGGCTGGTGGGGTGGTTGATGCAGGGATAATGTTTTGAGTTTCTAGGCATGGGAAAACTTTCCAGCCCCACAGGATAAGGAACGTCCCCAGGTGAGTCTGGCTGTGACGCAAGCAGGTGTAGCAAGCGGTATAATACAATGCATACTGGGTTGCTGTATGAGGTCTATGGCAAGCCAAAAGATGGAATTCTTCCTGCCGCATTCTTCTAGGGGAAGCCTGTGCTCCCTTTACCTTTTCATTACTCATTGGATCACTCCCAGGATCCAATCTAGACCCTGCTACTAGGAGACTGAATGCCTCACCGTGAAATACCAGATGCTCTAAGCTGCCCTCCCCAACTGGTGATAACTGAGGTATAACTGTGTATTAAGAAAAGAAGGAAGGTGGGCAAATTAATAACTCTCTATGAGAATTGGCCTTTGGGTCACTATGTGAAGACCACAGATACATATTTGGGGATTGTAGGGGGGTTGAGGGAAATCTCCTGGTTCTATTAAGGGTAAGGCAGAGGTAGGGTGACTATGGTCACCTATGGTCCTTGAGATCATATAAGAAGACAGGAGGATCTGACACCAAAAGGAAAAGTAACAAAAGCAAAAATGTGATGACATCAAACTAAAAAGCCTCTGCACAGCAAAGGAAACCATCCAAAACTTGAAAAGGCAACCTACTGAATGGGAGAGAATATTTGCAAACCATCTATCTTATAAAGGATTAATATCCAAATATATAAAAAGAATTCATACAACACAATAGCAAAAGCACATAATCTGATTTTAAAATTGGCAGAAGATTTGAATAGATGCCTTTCCAAAGAAAGCATACAGATGGCCAACGGGTACATGAAAAGATACCCTACATCATTTAATCAGCAGGGAAATGGAAATCAAAACCACAATTAGATATCACTTCATACCTGTTAGAATGGCTATTATCAAAATGCCTAGAAATAACAAGCGATGGTCAGGATGTGGAGAAAAGGGCACCTTTGTGCACTGTTAGTCACAATGTAAATTGCAGGCACTATGGAAAACAGTATAGAAGTTCCTCAAAAAATTAAAGATAGAATGACCATATGATATAGCAATTCCACTTCTGGGAAAACAAAAACATTAATTTGAAAGAAACATATGCACCCCCACGTTCACTGGAGCATTATTAAAAATAGAAAAGATACGGAAACAACCTAAGTGTTCACTGATGGATGAATGGATAAAGAAATTGTGATATATGTTCAATGGAATATACACATAGATATGTATATATGTATATACATAGGTATATACATGTGTATATACATATCTGTGTGTATATACACATATACACCCAATGGAATATTATTCAACCATAAAAAAGAGGGAAATCCTGCCATTTGCAATATGTATGGATCTCCAATAAGTCAAATAGCAAAAGACAAGTATCATATGCTTTTTCTTATATGTGGAATCAAAATATACATATACATAGTAATATACATACATAGTAAAAATATATATGTATATATGGGTATATACATTTGTGTGACTGAGTCAGTTAAGTGTCTGACTCTTGGTTTCAGCTCAGGTCATGATCTCATTGTTCGTGGGTTTGAGCCCTGCATTGGTCTCTTGCTATCAGTGCGGAACCTGTTTGAGGTTCTCTCTCCCCCTCTCTTTGCCCCTTCCTTGCTCACTTGCTCTCTCTCTCAAAATAAACAAACATTTAAAAAGAAAAACTTAGCTCATAGACACAGAAGACAGATTTGTGGATGCCAGAAACAGGAGATTAGGGGTGTGAGAAATGAGTGAATTGTTTCGGAGTCTTTTTTAGTTTACATGAATTGAAAAGAAAAGAAGGAATAGATATTTAAAAATATAATAATTTGGCAAGGAAAATTTAAAGGAAGGTGGCAGAAGGTTGTGCATGAGTGCCAGCCATTGAGGCCTACCAACGCATGCACTCTCTTTCCTCCGGAAAGAGATGATGAGAATTCATTACACAGGGTGCTTTTGATTTTTTTTAATGTTTTATTTATTTCCGAGAGAGAGACAGAGTGTGTGTGAGCAGAGGAGGGTCAGAGAGAGAGGGGGACACAAAATCTGAAGCTGGCTCCAGGCTCTGAGCTGGCAGTCAGCACAGAGCCCGACGCGGGGCTCGAACCCACGAACCGCGAGATCATGACCTAAGCCAAAGTCAGACGCTAACCGACTGAGCCACTCGGGTGCCCCACACACAGTGTGCTTTTTAAAATAAATCTAAGGTCTTTTAATTTTATTTATTTTTGAAAGAGAGAGGCAGAGATAGAGCACATGCTGGGGAGGAATAGAGAGAGAGAGGGAGGCACAGAATCTGAAGCAGGCTCCAGGCTCTGAGCTGTCAGCACAGAGCCTGACGCAGGGCTTGAACTCACGAACCACGAGATCATGACCTGAGCTAAAGTCAGATGCTTAACCGACTGAGCCACTCAAGTGTCCCAATAAATCTAAGGTCTAATGTGTAAAATGAAGATTGTGTTAATAAAAGAAAGGGGAAAAAAGAGAAGAGAATGAGACCTTTTTTTTTTAAAGTCCTAAGCATATATACGTTTCATTACCCTCATATTTAGTGAGTCAGGGGTGGGGAGGACACCATTTGAATTCCAGTTGTTCCCAACGGTATCTCTCTGTTTTTTTTTCTCTTAATTAGTTGTATTTCTTGATAAAGCAGCTATATAATCAGGGGGAACTTCTTGACGTATGGATGTTGTAATTCTCAAGTCAAAATTAAGTTGAAGAAATAATTTGAATTGTTGGTTGATGCATCCTACAATGTAGATGAATACAGTTCTTTCAAGGGTTGCTCGGTACTACTAAGTAGACAAGAAGTAATCATAAAAACAAGCACAACACAAACAAACAGACTCATAACTACAGAGAACAAACGTGATGGGCAAATTAGGTGAAGGCGATTGAGGGGCACAAACTTCCAGTTATAGAATAAATAAGTCACAGAGGTGAAAAGTACAGCATAGAAAAACATGGAAAGAGCCTAAGTGTCCATCCACAGATGAATGGATCAAGAAGATGTGGTTTATCTATACCATGGAATACTACATGGCAATGAGAAACAATGAAATCTGGCCTTGTGTAGCAACATGGATGGACCTTGAGGGTGTTATGCTGAGTGAAATAAGTCAGGCAGAGAAGGACAAATATCATATGTTTGCACGTATGGGAGGATTAGGAGAAACTTAACTGAGGAAGAAGGGGGGAAATGGTGGGGGAAAGGGAAAGAGGCAAACCATGAGAGACTCTTGAATGCTGACAAAAACTGAGGACTGATGGATGTGGGGGGGAGGGAGGGATGGGCATGGAGAAGGACACTTGTGGGGATGAGCACTGAGCGTTATGTGGAAACTAATTTGACAATAAACTATTTGTAAAAAAAAAAAAAAGTACAGCATAGAGAATACGGTCAACAATATTTTAATAACATAGTGTGATGACATTTGTGATGAGCCTTGAGTAACACATAGAATTGTTGAATCAATAGGTTGTGCACTTGAAACTAATATTACATTGTACGTCAATTATATTTCAATTAAAAAATAAGCACAATTGGGGCACCTGGCTGGCTCGGTCAGTGGAGTGTGTGACTTTTGTGGCTGTAAGCTCGATCCCCATGTTGGGTGTAAAGATTTTAAAAATAAAATCTTTAAGAAACACAGCACAATGAACCAGAGGCACAATATTAAACACAGGACTGCACTGATGAACATGAAAATATGAGTTTCAATAATTCTCATTAGAAAGAAAAAAATCTTAGAAATGACATAACAGATTTATTTTCCTTTTTTTATGTATTTATTTTTTTAATGTTAGAACACATTTGTTGTGTTTCTTTTTTTTTAATTTTTATTTATTTCTAGGGGAGAGAGAGAGAAAGCATGAGTAGGGGAGGGTCAGAGAGAGAGGGAGATACAGACTCTGAAATAGGCTCCAGGCTCTGAGCTGGAAGTCAGCACAGAGCCCGACGCGGGGCTGAACCCACGAACCGCGAGATCATGACCTAAGCGAAAGTCGGACGCTTAACCGACTAAGCCACCCAGGCGCCCCTATTTTCCTTTTTTAAAAAAAAGGTTATTTATTTATTCTGACAGAGACAGAGAGAGTGAGCAGGGGAGGGGCAGAGAGAGTGAGAGAATTTCAACCAGGCTCCACATTATCAGCGAGGAGAATCAGATGCTCAATGGACTGAACCACCTAGGTGCCCCTGATATTTATTTTCTTAATTAAATTACATTTGAATTCATATTATCATTAGTAGTATATATTGGAATAGATAAAACGTATTATTATTGTCATTATTAAATTTTATGATAGATTAACTGTAGTGGATTGCAGGCTGTGACATTTTTTGTCTGGTTCGAATCCATGCAAATCAGCCTTTTTCTTGGTCTCTCCTATGGTGATGTCTACTTACTGACTTGGTGCAGTGTGTTTCCCTGATTTGCTTGGAGAGCTCTATGAACAGTGAGGCCAGCCATTTAAATTCCTGCTTCTCCTCGCACAGACAAGCCTTGCAAAAGTGCATCGACTGATATTTTTCTAACTCTAACTTGTCACGTAGACACAACTTTGGTTTTCACTTGAATTTGGCAGCCACGGAGTTTGCTTTTGAGGCTCTATATAAAATAATCCAAATTGGCAGCTCCAATAGCATAGGCGGGACTTATATTACAGTGAACAAGTATACTGCGGGCACGATGAGTCAGGCAGAGTCGCTGGAATCACTACAATTTTCAGGCATACTCTAAGCTTCCTGGAAATTTAAAAACTGCTCCTTGGAGTGCCTGGGTGGCTCTGTCAGTTAACCATCCGACTTCGGGTCAGGTCATGATCTCATGGTTTGTGAATTTGAGCCTCCCCTTGAACTCTGTGCTGACAGCTCAGAGCCTGGAGCCTGCTTTGGGCTGTGTCTCCCTCTTTCTCTGACCCTCCCCTGATCGTTCTCTCTCTCTATCTCTCTCTCTCTCAAAAATAAACATTAAAAAAATTTTTTTTAAAAACTGCTCCCTAAGAAACATGTTATTTACAATTAATCTTCTAGACTCTTATTTTTCTTATATTTTTATACTTCCATTCTTAGGGCCATTAAACGCGCACACACACGTGTCTTCTCAGCCATTACTTGGATTCAACCCATTGTCGAATCTTCCATTTTTTTTGCTTTGTTCTCCACATTTTTGTAAAAAGAAAACACCTGAAACTACTATAACATTGTATATTAATTACACTTAAAAAACCCCTCCAATTTCCATGCAAGAACTTTTTTATGTAAATAAACTAACATGGTGGGGTACCTGGGTGGCTCAGTCGGTTGAGCGTCCAACTCTTGATTTTGGCTCAGGTCATGATCCCAGGGTCATGGGATGGAGCCCCCTGTCTCTCTCTCTCTCTCTCTCTCCCCCTCTGCCCTTTCCCCACATGCACACGTGTGCATGTGTGAGTGCTCTCTCTCTCTCACTTAAAAAAACTAATATGGAATGAGGAGACTCCTTTTGATTCTGGAATGAAAATGGGTAGTGGATTTAGAACATGTTATTCAGTTCTAAGGATGTACTGAAGTCAACGATGTAAATCTGACTGTGTAGCCAGACCTAATCAGGAAACTACTCAGCAAAATCAAATTTAGCAAGTTCTGCTGCTCTTTACAGAGTATAAATTTTTATGAGATCTTCGTAGCAATGTTTTTCTGTGTGAGTGCTTTCAGCATATCCATTTGATCTTTTTTATTAGGAGACAGTATACATGCTAAGTTATGTATCAGATACACACACACACACACACACACACACACACACACACACACACACACATTTCCCCCCTACAGACAGCTGCTCAGATGTTTTCAGATGGATGTAACTTGAGATCTATCTTCAGGCTATGGGACTGAACCAGAACCTAGACTCCCACTGGAATCTGGTCACTCAGTCATGGGATTATGGGATCATTTTGATGCAAAAAAATAAAAATTAAAAAAAAAAAAGAGTAAGAACTCAGGATGCCCAGAACTGGAAACAGCGGGCACACAGTTAAATCTGTTTAAACTTTAGACTTGTATCAGAACCTTGGCCCCTTAACTCTGAAGAAGTTCCCATTACATCACAGTGCCTGCTTATACAAAATCTTTGCAAGGACACAATCAGAATATTTAAGTCAGAGGTGTATTTCCGACATGGCAACGTGAGGAACTCCATGGACCCACTCCTGAGTGAAACTGGTGAAAAATTTTCCAAACCAGCCATATACGTCCCTGGAGATGGTGCTAAGCCAATGTAGTAAATGAAGAAACATTTATTTAAGAAAACCTACTAAAACAGATTTTGATGGGCTTGACGTGATTTGTCTTTGGGGGGCTGTGACTTTGAGCTTGTCTCTTTCAGTTCCTTTCATTGTTACAGTATGTGCATTTGGCTTACACAAATGGTCTTGGAATTTTACATATGGAAAGATGTCAAAATGTATCTGTCCTGTATTTGTGTCCTACAGGGGGAAGGTATAGTCACAGGCTGATGGGACAATTCACTGGGCACCTCTTCCCTGAGAACTGTGCACTCTACACGCACCTTCGTGTGACAGAGGCCCCTGGCCATAGCTATTTGGTTTGAAACCGGTTGCTTCACCTTAGTTGAGCCAATCCTAGTTTTTGCCCTACTAATTTTAGAGTATTGGACTAGACCCCAAGACTGAGTGATTTCCTGCTAAGTCTGTTTAATGCCATTTCTTTTGAGAATTTGACTTAGATGACCTACTGCTGACTTCTCCTGAGCTACCCTTGTTCCTGTTCTTGAGACACGTGTTCCTTGGTTTGGTTTCTTGGATTTTGTAAAATACGTGTGTTCTTCTAATGAAAGTTTGGGTTGTTGTTAGAGAAGCTCCCACGTGGAGACTGTTACAGTTTGAAGTGTGTACAAATGTGATCAAGGAAGCTTTGTGGCTCTGCCATCGAGGGTGTATACCAGGGCAGAGCTCAGAGTTCTGTAATTTGAGGCACTGATATCAGGGGGTTGGTGACAGGGTGAGGGGTCTCCAAGCCAGAACTGAAGTTCTCCCCCTTGTTAAGGTAGGAAAGGTAGTAGATAATCCGACCCCTTCCTATGAAAAGTGGCCAATTCATGACGATTACAAATATATGTGCAGATATTGTGGGGGTGACAGGGCATCTTCTGTTTCTGCTAGGAACAGGCAGAGGTGGGATGACCAGTCTGAGTCTGCCCAAGATCAATTCTGAAGTCATGAGAATCAAAAGTAGAAGCAGCAAGCATGCAGTTAATTCCTGGTCAAGCCTATAATACAATCTTGGTCCCTGAAGCCTGAAGTATTTCTCACTGTATCACACCAGCTGGTCTCATAGAGTCTCCATAAGGGCAGAGTCCAGAGAGGCAGGCCAGTGAAGACTGTTTGTGCGCTGTCCCTTAAAAATGTCAATACATTTCCCACTACTTGTATAAAAGTTCCACTTAACTAACACTGCTTGTCCTCAGTAGGATTTAAACATTCATCAAATAGCCTTACCATTGTCGTCATTAAAATCGCCTCCGACGAGAAGGGAGAGCAAGATTGTGGCAATCTGTTCTGATTGAAGATGTGTGCCACCAGGCAGGTGGGCACAGGTCTCTCCCTGGGACCTTATAAGGATCTTAGGCTGCTGGTGTCAGCTCTGTTCTTGCCATCCAGTCAAGAGGGCCCCAGATGTGAAGTCTCCTGTCCTGCCCATGCAACTGCTCAGCATGCAGAGTGCAAGGAACCTCCTCTCCCGGTCTCCCACGGCAGCTGGAACTGTGTTCACAAATAATCCCTATTATTACCTTCTCTGTCTTAAGGAATGGGCTGTCTACTGGGCCGTGAGCCACTCTTACCCAGTTATGCTCACCCTTACCGCAAACAGTACACTGTCCCCATAGCGTGTGTCCCTCTCCCCAGAGAGTCTTAGAAATGCCGTTCTGGGTGGCAAGCAATTTGCAAGGGACTGAGGGGTTAGGTGAGCAGATGGCCGGTGACATGTGGGGTATTATTACTAACAAGACTCTATATCAGCACCGGCACAGCCACAAGTGGCAACAGGTGGCCTTTTGAAGCTTGTGATGAGGATCCAGTAATGAACCTTTGTCAAAATTCAGGCACGGCATGTATGCCTGGCTCCAATGGCTGCTCAGTGTAAAGGAAATTGTCAACTTTTAATGTTTGCGGACCCTGCTCCTGGGCTCCCCAGGAAGATATGCTAGGTCAAAATGACTTGGCAAAACCTCAAAGCATGGGCTCTATTTCTGCCCTGAGCACACATTATATGTCTGATTCATTTAAAAAAAAAAAAAGTGCATTCCAAACATGAAGATAAAAAAAGCAACCAAAAAATCCCTTCCTGGTTCCCGTAAGATTAGAGTCATACATCTTGGCATATACTAAAAACATTAAAGTCTGTAACCTTCTGGAATGGTCTTCCTCATGATGACTTGTAACTCTATATAAAACACATATGTAACCCTGCACCCAATGTTCTTTCCCCAGAGCACTCTCTTCTTTGAGAAGATTTTGTAGCTTGGACAGCTGTCCTCACTTGGGCTGGAATAAACCTCTTTTTCAAATTTCTCTTTGAAATTTTGAAACAGGTTCATTCATTTTGCATCGACACCAGCCTAGGGTATGGTATCTTCCTTCAGCTGCTAGAAATTCTCTGAGCTGTCATTATCCACGTGGCAGGGAGTACTTAGGGATGGTTTCCCTGGCCCTAACTCCCCAGTGAGATTTCCAGGGGCAACGAGAGGCCTCAGCCTGGATGGAGGGGGTCTGGACCCAGGAAAGAGAAATCACAGGGGTGTGTGGGGAGTAAGTGTATTAAACACCCTAAATAGGAAGATAGGATCTCCAGGGCAAGAGGCTCGAGGAAACTATGGGAGGCGTGGAGATGTCTCACATCTGCTTTCCATTTGGGACCAGTAGGTATAAACAAACAAAGCCCACCCCACACGCACACACAAACACACGAACAAACAAATAAAACAGGTAGGCTGGGTTTTTGATCCTGACAGTAAGCTGAGGCAATCACAAGGTTCATCTGAGATGCTGTTTAACTCTTAGGGAACATGACCCTGGCTGCTTAAGGTCCAATGTCAGAAAACTATTGTTTTCTATATATTTTTAAATATTTTTATTTATTTCTAAGAGAGAGAGAGAGAGACAGCGTGAGCAGGGGAGGGTCAGAGAGAGAGGGAGACACAGACTCTGAAACCGGCTCCAGGCTCTGAGCTGGCAGTCAGCACAGAGCCCGACGCGGGCTCGAACCCACGAACCGCAAGATCATGACTTAAGCGAAAGTCGGACGCTCAACCGACTAAGCCACCCAGGCGCCCCTGTTTTATATTTTTTAAATGCTTTTTTTTTTTTAAACTTGTAATTCTGGGTTAGATAGGTCCACAACAGATATTTTGCCCTTGAAAGGTCATGGGGACCCAGGCACTGTTGCAACTCAAGCAGGTGGAGACAAATTGGCTGTCACCTTATTGGCATGCGGGAGGAGCAGGCTCTGTAGATCATGTAGTTCCAGCTGGGTCAAGTCTTTGACCTTCTCACTGAGGCCTCATGGGGGGGGTACCACAGTAGCCCACATTTCCTCTATTTCCTCACCCAGGGAAAACTACCACTTTAAAGTATTGTACTGTATGAGACGTAGCCATGCATTTCTTCTTGTTCGATATTTTTTTGTATCCTTCTTCAGCATTTGACAATGTTTTTAAGTGGCTTTTACAATTATTCAAGTATACTATAAGGCACTATTTCTTTTTAATTGCTTTTTAGAATGGAATCATTAACACCTCTGTCTATTTCAACTGGATATTTTCTCCATATATGAAAGCTTGTGACGATTTTATATTAATTTCGTACTCAACAATACAAATGAATTCAGATGTAACCTGTAATAGTTTCCCTTCCTTCTATAGGTTAATCTCTCAGTTATTCCTTTCCTTTATTCTTCCGCACGAAGGTGTACAACGTCATTTTTGGAAAGCATTCAACACCTCTCACTTTTGTCACTTCGTTTCTATACTGATAATTTTCTTTTGGTCTCCTATATACCAAATTAAGAGTTTCTTATCATTTAACCCTCTTTACATTAACTGGTCATACAGCATCATTCTAGGTTCTAGATAATGTCTGCAAATATTTGGGGCTTTCCCATTATAGTGCAAAGCAACCATATTTACAACCCATTGTGCAAAATTTCTCTACTGAGGAATGCATGATTAAGCAGGAAACTGTGTTCCAAGACGCTCCATCAAGTGGTTTCCAGATACGAGAGTCCGCAAATATACACTAGGCTTGAGGGGCTGAAAAGGTGAGAAGGAAGAACTCCTCAAACCCCAGAAAAGGACCCCACCGAAGTTCACGTGCAACAAACCCAGCCAGCCTCAGATAGAGCCAGAGGTCCTGGGCTCCTCCCCGGGCCCCGCCCCTCTACGGCTGCCCGCCTGGAGAACTTGCGCTCCGCAGGCTTGAGGCCTGACCTTCCAGGATCCGCTTGCTACCAAGTGCACCCGCCCCTCCGTCGCGCCTGCGCTCTAGCGACCACCCGGCCTCGGGGGCGGAGCCAGATCCAGGCCCCGCCCCCGGACCCGGGCCAGGTCCCGCCGCCACGCACACGCACTTCCCACCGCGCCTCCCGCCCCAGCCCAGTCGGCCCAGTCAGCCCAGCCAGCGCGAGCGCGGCGCGATGGACGGCCGAGTGCAGCTGATCAAGGCCCTCCTGGCCCTGCCCCTGCGGCCCCAGACGCGGCGGTGGAGGAACCCGATTCCCTTCCCCGAGACCTTTGACGGCGACACCGACCGCCTCCCGGAGTTCATCGTGCAGACGGGCGCCTACATGTTAGTGGACGAGACCCTGTTCTCCAGCGATGCCCTGAAGGTGACGTTCCTCATCACCCGCCTCACGGGGCCGGCCCTGCAGTGGGTGATCCCCTACATCAGGAAGGAGAGCCCCCTCCTCAATGATTACCGGGGCTTCCTGGCCGAGATGAAGCGGGTCTTTGGATGGGTGGAGGACGAGGACTTCTAGGCCCGGAGCCCCTCGGGCCTGGGGGCGGGTGCTCGGGGGAGGGTGCGCCGCGCCGGTGGCCGCCGCGCAGATGGCCGCGGGCGGCGCCTCGCCGCGCCTCCCCCTCCCTCACCTTCGCCGCGATCGAGTGGCCGCGCTGTCCCCCGCGCTGCTGTCCCCTCCCGCGTAGTGCTTGCCTTTGTTCCAGGAATAGCGCTCCGGGTCGCCGCTGCTGCGGCTGGGCCCCTCTCGGGAGCGCGCCGCCGGCCTGGGCGGCCCGCCGGGCCCCTCGCGCGCAGCGCCCTTGGACTCGGGCCCGCGCTCCGGCTGCGGGCTGGGCTCCCGTTACACGCCAGACAGACCACCCACAGCCCGGCCGCTGCGGGCCGCCTCCTCCAGACTGACCGCCGTGCCTGCGGCGCTGCCCGCGGAGACCCGCGCGCTGTGGCCGCCTTTGCCACCCGCCGCACGCCACCGACGGACTGTGGCCCCCAGCCATCTGGACTCAGCCAAGAAGTGTCTGAGCTGGCCGCGGCCCCCGGCCCCCGGACAGCGACTCCAGCAGCTCGCCGCCCCCCGCCCCCCCCCCCATCCCCCGGAGGACCCGGCCAGCCTCTTCCCTGCAGCGGGGCCCATCCCCTCCCTCCTCCCAGACACCTCTTCTACTCCTGCCAGATGGCCGCCGGGTCCCAGCGCTGCCTGGCAGCCGAACCCAGTCACTCGACGCCTGTGGACCTGTTCGTTTTGCCCAGAATCCAGTTCTCTTCTCAGTTCGCAGCTGTCTCTCTGATGTGTGCCTTTTGTTCAACACAGTGATTAACCCCTGCACTCTGCCCAGCTCTCTACACTACCTGGACACACGTCTTTTCCTTCTTTTCAATAAATGTCAGCCGCTATTAAAAAGAAATGGAGTCTCCATGAGTATGGCACCCGCCCTCCCCGGTCCGGTCCGCGGGGCCCGTGTCCTGTGCGGCAGGCGTGTCCCCTGTCGTTCTGTGGCTGGCGTGGAATCTTGCATTAGGAAACGGAGCAGGTGGTCCTGCGGTGGGTGGTCCCGGGGGTGGACGCCCCGCTGGTGACCATTCAGGCCCCGAGGCTGACTCTTCCCGCGCAGCCAGCTGCGTGCCCCTTAGGCAGTGGACCTCGAGCTGAGTTTGGCCAAGGCCAGAGAAGGAAAGGGCAGCTAGGAGGCTTCTGGAAAAGAATTCCTCATTTCCAAACAGCTGCTTGAAAGCACAACGCCTTTTTGTGACAAATCATGAGTCCCACACATTTGTTGCTGAACACCTGTCAATTTTTATTGAATTCATTATTCAGGGAGTCAGCGGGATGGCAGGTTCTTTAGAAAAAGCACTTCCAGGTAGAAAGCCTTGATTGGGTGAGTAGTAGGGAAGGGAATGCAGAGGTGGGCTTGTTCATTAAGTACAAATTGATGAAATTACAAATTTCTCTGAAGGGCAGAATAGGAAAAACATGACTTCTCACTGTTTCTCTGCATGCTAACCTCTGAAATCTGTGCTGAAAAGGCCTCTGCTACCTCATCTATGGCTAGAAAAGTTAAATCTGATGGAGTTGGATAAAAGGTGGGCTTATAGTGGAGCACTTGGTCAGCTCTGTCTCTTTTCTGATTCAGGAATCTTTGAATTCTGATAGATTTTCAACCCAAAAAAGAAAAATTATATATATGGTTGTGTATTATTTCACCTGTGTGGCCATAGCAAAGCGCCACATACTGGGGGTCTTAAAGATCAGTAATTGCTTGTCTCACAGTTCTGAAGGTTACACGTTGAAAATCATGGTGTGAACAAAGCTGGCTCCTTTTTTTAAGTTTACTTAAACTTTAAATAAGTTTAAAGGGGAGGGGCAGAGAGAGAGAGAGAATCCTAAGCAGGCTCCATACCATCAGTGCTGAGCCAGACGCAAGGCTTGAACTCACAAACCCTTGAGATCATGACCTGAACTGAAATTAGGAGTCAAACACTTAACCCACTGATCCACCCAGGCGCCCCAAAGTCAGTTCCTTTTGAGGCCTGTGAGGTAAGGCTCTGTCCCGAGCTTCGCTTCTTGCCTGGTAGATGGCTGCTCTCTCCTTACACCTCTTCATATTATATCCTCCTTCTGTGTGTGTCTGTCTCTTTGTTTACATTTCCCCTTTTTATAAAGAAACCGATCATGATGGATTAGTGCCTGCCCTAGTGACCTAATGTAACTTGCTTACCTCTGAAAAGATCCTATCTGCACATAAGGCCATGTTCCAAGGTACTGGGGGTTAGAATTACTCCATATCATGTGTGGAGGATAACCAATGACCAATCCCATGTCCGTATCAGAGTCTTCAAGAGAAAAAAATCCCTGCCCTGCTCTGTCCACATGGCTTCTTTTATTCTAGATCATGTATGTCTTTTCACTCTGAAATGAGTAGAAGGTGCAAGGTAATTCACCACCCTTTAGGGAGGAAGGGGCCCTTGGGCCCTTTCAGTGTAGCAGGTATGAAGAGAGCGAAATAGAGAAAGGGAAGACGAGGGAGAACGAAAATTCATCTCAGTGCAATTCAGACCTTTAACCTCTATATGAGCTTCATGAACATGTACATAATTATTTTTCTTTCCCTCTGGTCTGTCTGGTGCAGCTTTTTAGAAGCCATTTCAGATAAGTCAGCATACTCTGAAATCCTCTCCTCCCTATAAGAAATGCCCCCTAGTGAAATAAGTCAGACAGAGAAAGATTGACTTTCACATGTAAGTGAAATGTTATTTCACTTATATGTGGAAACTCAAAACTAAAACAAATGAAGAAAACCAAATAGAAATGGACTTATAAATACAGAGACCAAACTGATTTGTTTGCCAAAGGGGGGGTGTGACATAGGTGAAGGGGATTAAGAGGTACATATTTTCAGAGTACCTGGGTGGTTCAGTTGGTTAAGCACTTTTAATTTCAGTTTAGGTCATGATCTCACAGTTTGTGAGATCCAAGTGCCCCCCCTCCACTCATTCTCTCTCTCTCTCTTTCTCTCTCTCTCTCTCAAAAATAAATAAACATTTAAAAAAGAGGTACATGGGTGCCTGGGGGTCTCAGTCTATTAAGGGCCTGACTACAGCTTAGGTCATGATCTTGCAGTCTGTGAGTTCAAGCCCCGCATCGGTCTCTGAGCTGACAGCTCAGAGCCTGGAGCCTGCTTCAGATTCTGCATCTCCTCTCTTTGCCCTCCCCCACTCATGCTGTCTCTTCTCTGTCTCTCAAAATTGAATAAATGTTAAAAGAAGAGGTACAGTTGTTCAGTTATAAAATAAATATATCATAGGAATGTAACCTACAGCATAGGAGATATACTCAATAATATTGTAACAACTTGGTATGTGACAGAAAGTGACTGGACTTATTGGGGTGACCGTTTCATAATGTATATAAATATGCAATCACTATGTTGTACACTTGACACTAATACAATATTGTATGTCAGTTATCCTTCAATTTTAAAAAATTGTCCTCTAGTTAGTTGATCTGTATATTGGTCTGAGGACTTGTAAAATTTTGGGAGTTATGAATTGTCCTAATAATTTCTTACACATTCCAAAATCTCTACAGGACATTATAATATACAGACACAAGAGAGTGCTAGCAACACAGATATGTGGTTTTTACAGCAACATATTTGAATTTTGAAAAATTACTGTATTGCTGGTGAATTACATTGGTGCATTCAGCCCTCTAATCTTTATCAGGCCATACACATTGGTTAACATATGATATATGTTTAATGCCTGATATTAATATGATGCTTTCACAATTCATTTGCCATCCTTTTTAATCTCTGCAAGACCTTGATTAAATGACTTGTTCACTCATTTGTAAGCCAGTCACTTATCATTTATTAAGTACCTCCCGTGTCCTAGGCACCTTACTATGAACTATGGATACATCAGTGCAAAAGTATGTCCAAATCTTCCAGGAATTTAGAGTTCATTTGGCTGTACTGGAAAAAACAGTATCTGTTTTGGATTTGATTAAGGGCTTGAGTCCATGCTCAGTCACACCAGCTGTATGACCATATGCAGATTTCGTAACCTTCCTAATCCATTATTTTCTCATTTAAAAAGTGGGTGAAATGATACCTATATATTGGGTTCCTTATGAGAATTCAATGAGATAACAAATGTAAGGTCTACTCAGACCTCTACTCAATAAATGGGACTTGCCATAACTATAATAACAATAATCGTTTGTATTATTTTTTTAGGGTATGATTTGGTGCTTGTATATGGCACAGTGGGACTATAGTATAAAGAACATTTAAATTTGCCCTTGTTAAGACAGGGACCATCTCAATAAAAGAAGTAGTACATGCATTGAGACTTGATTCCAATTTAAGAGGGCCACTTCTATCTGAGGTTCAGAAGAATGAGACAGCGTGATTAGTATGTAAAAGTCAGGAACAGGACATTGTGGGACAGATAGAACACTACGTCGTGAAAACTCTCATACACCGTGCAAAGTCGTATATCAATTATCTTGTAGTCACTGGGGAACAACGGAAAGATTTTGACTAGAGTGCTGATGTGACTAGATTCGTATTTTAATGTTCACTCTAGGGCTGACATTGAGCATCGTTTGGGGGAGAATGGGTTGTGGGTCAAGTCCAGTAATGAGCATTTTGCAGGTGAAACTGTCAAGGGCTTCAAGACAAAGCGGATGGGAAGATAAACGTGACATTTAGATTTATTAGAACTTTTGGTAATTAGTTGGGAAGTGGAGGTTGGGGAGAGGAGGAATCTGGGATAAGCCCAAGTTTCTGGCTTAGGAATGGGACCATTCTTGGATCTGACATGGACCAGGCTCTCTCTAACTGTTTTATTCCTTTGTCTGGGATATTTTGTGATTCTTCTTTGCATTCCCATAATTTTCACCAGACTAATAAGACTATTTCCTTCTCACTGGATCTATTCACTTCATTTAGAAGTTCTCCCTGAAATACCAAGTCTACTTTAGTAGCTCCTCCAATGGGCATCCCATTTGTCCTCAAACTTTATATGGCACCATATTGAAATAGGATGAATCTCAATAAATTGTGGATATTCAATTTTTGTGACAGATCTAAAAATCAACTTTAGATCAAGCTATAATTTCCATGCAATAAAATCACCCATTGAAAGTATAGGTTTCCATGCATTTTGAAATACATACAATATGTGTGTTTGAGTGTAGGAGTGGGTTTTCATTGCTTCCCATTTACCCCGTTGGTTAGGGAGGGGTTTCTGCCCTAGGGTTATGGGGATGGCTAAACATAGAGCACCAGACACTGGACAGATGAAATCACCTGCTGCAGTTTTATTAGTCACATATACTCATAACCCAGAGAAGGAGGAAGATGATGCTCAGCATACTGAGGAGGGAGGGCAGGGAGTGGGTCACTTGGGCACAGAGTGAACAAGCAGGGGCTGTAGGGGCAGGCTTTGTGGTATCAAAAGGGTATGATGGCCCTGGTTCCCAGGGGGAGATGTGATTGGCTCCTTTGAATAATTCCTCATTAAGTAATTCCTTGTGCTGCCAGGAAAGTGAAACCCACTACTCAGGGAGAAGCATGAACTGCACCTAAGAAGATTTCCTTGGCTGGGGGATCCTATCTGTGGGAGCAGAGCGGGGAAGGAGTTTGTGATTAGGGCACTTGAGGTTTCCTGATCTCCCCAGACATCAGAGCAGCACAGAATATTGGGCCTTAATTTCAGACCTTACGCCACATACTGTGTACATATAGCTACGTATGGACGCGTGTGTGTCAACACCATCACAGTTGAGGTATATAACAATTCTGTCACTCTAAAATGTTTGCTTGTGCCCCTTTGTGACCAGTAACAGCCTTAGTCCAAGCAATCCAACACAATAGGTTTGTTTTGCCTATTCTAGGAGTTCATACAAATGTAGTTACACAATATGTACTATTTTATGGCTGGCTTCTCTAGGGGTACAATATATTGTGGTACAATAGCATACTGATGATTCTGAACAGAATCTCCCTGGGAAACAGTCAGTGCAAAGCAGTGAAATAAAGCAGGAAATAGATCTGTCATATGAAGGGTACCCTCCCTGTACTTAGAAGTAAAAAGACATCCTTATCTGTGGAGAAACGGGCACCCTCCTACACTGTTGGTGGGAACGTAAACTGGTACAGCCCCTCTGGAAAACAGTGTGGAGGTTCCTCAGGAAACTAACAATAGAACTCCCCTATGACCCAGCAATAGCACTGCTAGGAATTTACCCAAGGGATACAGAAATGTTAATGCATAGGAGCACATGTACCCCAATGTTCATTGCAGCACTCTCCACAATAGCTAAAACCTGGAAAGAGCCTAAGTGTCCATCAACAGATGAATGGATCAAGAAGATGTGGTTTATCTATACCATGGAATACTACATGGCAATGAGAAACAATGAAATCTGGCCATGTGTAGCAACATGGATGGACCTTGAGGGTGTTATGCTGGCGAAATAAGTCAGGCAGAGAAGGACAAATATCATATGTTTGCACGTATAGGAGGATTAGGAGGAACTTGATGGAGGAACAAGGGGGAGAGAGGGGCGGAAATGGTGGGGGAAAGGGAGAGAGGCAAACCATGAGAGACTCTTGAATGCTGACAAAAACTGAGGACTGATGGATGTGGGGGAGGAGGGGTGGGCATGGAGGAGGACACTTGTGGGGATGAGCACTGAGTGTTATGTGGAAACTAATTTGACAATAAACTATTTGTAAAAAAAAAAAAAAAAAAAAGACATCCTTATCACCAGGGATAGGAAATTTAGAGCTGAGAAGGCTGTAGAAACAAAACTTGCTACTTTTTTTTTTCACTTATCTACTGCCTCAGCCCACATTCTGCATTCTCGCAATTTTTGTCATTTTCTCCTTTTAAGATTTTATTTTTATGTAATCTCTACACCCAACGAGGGGCTCAAACTCACAATACCAAGATCAAGAGTCACAGGCTCCACAAACAGAGCCAGCCAGGCTCCCCCATTTTTCTTCCTACTATTGAGCTATAGTGTCTCTTTATATATTATACATAACAATCCTTTGCCAAGTATATGTATTTTTTAAATTTTTTAGATATATGCATTTTATTTATTTATTTATTTATTTATTTATTTAGTAGGCTTCACACCCTGTGCAGAGCCCAATGCAGGGCTTGAAACTCACAACCCTGAGATCATGACCAGAGCTGAGATCATGAGTCAGACGCTTAACTGACTGAGTCACCTAGGCGTCCCCAGATACGTGCATTTTAACTATTTTCTCTAGGTCTGTACCTTGCCATTCAATTTTCTGAAAGCTGTCTCTTGAAGTGTGGCTTCTGAAATCCAATTTATAATTTTTGTCTTTTATGATTTCAGGTCCTCCGAAAAGCAGATGCTAAGATAGAACTAGACATTAGAGAAATGTATTGGAGGAAACACTTGCGGAGGATAAAGAAGAGGTGGAGAAGAAGGGACAGGAAATCACTGTATTGTACACCTGAAACTAATATGGTACTGTATGTTAGCTAACTGGAATTAAACTAAAAACTTAAATTAACAAACAAACCAAGTTTCAAAACAGCATTGTTTCATCCCATAGAATTTAATTATTTTGGATGAAGTTAATACATTTAAGAAGCAGTTGTTTTGACTGATGGATCTTCTGGGTTTGAGAATCATAAAGGAGTGTAAAGGAAAAAAATAGAAAAGTAAAGGGGCGCCTGGCCAGCTCAGTCAGTAGAGTGTGCAACTCTTCATCTTGGGGTTGTTAGTTCGAGCCCCACACTGGGTGTAGAGATTACTTAAAATAAAATTTAAGAAAAAAAAGAAAAGAAGTGACAGGAGCCTTCAGTCCATGATACACCTGTAAAGGAGTGAGAGAAGGAAGGAATAGCCTTAGTCGACAGTTCCAGTCTGAAAAAATGGGGAACTCAGAACAAAGACTGTTAGTGATTGGATCCCTGTGTCAGACAGGAACAGCCCAGCTCTAGCACACCTGCCCTGCTCAGCCACTGGCTGGTAGCAGTCTTCGGAGAGCATGACCTTAGTGTAACTACTACGTTGGGTCCAAAAATACAGCAGCTGGAAGGTTCAGTACTGGCCTCACAGAAGGTTGGCCTCATAGGCGATCTGAGTGGCATACCTCCATGGCTACCTCAACGCACCCCTTGTGTAGCACAGATCTACTTCTCTATGCAGACTAGGAGAGCATCTCCTTGATGGTCCCCACAGCTTCCCCTACTGAAAGAAAACCTAGAAGATGTAGATCAGTATAATGAACTACAGCTCCTGTCGCTGGAATCGGTCTCCAGGCTAAAACTGTGACTCATCCTCTCCCTTCTTCATTGTCCATTCTAAAGTTCCATCGTTTTCAGATGTCGCCTTGCGGGTTTTGGTGATGTACAGTTGTAAAGGATTGACTCCTTGGTGAGCATATCCTTCTCAGCCCTGGGGTAGCTGCAGATGTGTAGCGATTAAAATTAACAGTTGAACTTGAGCAAGGGAATATCAGGAGGTGAGCTACCCAGGTTCAAGCCTATTAGGGTTTGTTTCCTTCTTTTTTAAGGCTGAAAAATACCTCCCTGTACGTATATACTACATTTTCTTTACCTAATCACCTATCAATGGGTATTTAGGTTGTTTTCACATCTTGGCTATTATAAATAATACTGCAGTTGGGCGCCTGGCTGGCTCAGCCAGTGAAGCATGTGACTCTTGATCTTGGGGTTGTGAGTTGGAGCCTCATGTTGGGGGTAGAGATTACTTTAAAAAATTTTTAAAAAGGGGCGTCTGGCCATCTCAGTTGGTAGAGGATTCAACTCTTGATCTCAGGGTTGTGAGTTGACACCCCACATTGAGTATGGAGCTTACTTAGAATTTAAAAAATAATAAATAATAAAAAAGAAAGGTAGTTTGAAAAATAAACACTACTGCAATGAACATGGAGGGCACAGGTATCTCTTTGAGATCTTGATGTCCATTCCTTTAGATAAATATTCAGAAGTGAGATTGCTGGATTTTATGGTAGTTTTGTTTTTAATTTTTTGAGGAATCTCCACACCATTTTCCATCATGGCTGCACCAATTTATGTTCCCATTGACAGTGTGCTGATTCCCTTTTCTCCATATCCTTACCTTTTTTAAAAAATAGCCTGGTTATCTTTTTTTTAAAATAATATCCATCTTAACAGGTGTGAGGTAATAGTGTTGTGGTTTTCATTTTCATTTTCCTGATGATGATGAATGAAGTTGAACACTTTTTCATATACTTGTTGACCACTTGCATGCCTTCTTTGAAGAAATGTCTATTCAGGTCCTTTGCATAATTTTAAATTGAGTTATTTGGGGGGTTTTTTTGCTTTATTTTTAAATTTATTTTTGAAGGGGTGGGGCAGAGAGGAGGGGATAGAGGATGTGAAGGTTTCACACTGACAGCAAAAAACCTGATGCGGGCCTTGAACTCACAAACCATGAGATTATTACCTGAGCCAAAGTCAGACACTCAACAGACTGAGTCACCCAGGCACCCCTCTTTGCTTCTGAGTTGTAAGAGTTCCTTATATATTTTGGGAATTAGCCCCTTATCAGATGTATGGATTCGCAAAGATCTTCTCCAATTCTGTAAGTTGCTTTTTCATTTTGTTGACTGTTTCCTTTGTTCTGCAGAAGCTTTTTAGTTTGAGAGGCACCTGGCTAGCTCAGTCAGTAAAGCATGTGACTCTTGATTCCAAAGTTGTAAGTTTGAGCCCCACAATGGGTGTAGAGATTACTTAAAAATAAAATCTTAAAAAAAGAAGCTTTTTACTTTTAGGAAATCCCACTTGTTTATTTTAGGCTTTGTTACCTGTGCTTTTGGCGTTATATCCAAAAAATCATTCCAAGGACCAATGCCAAGGAGCTTTCCCCCTATGTTTTCTTCTAAGAGATCTTATGTCAAGTTTTACAGCAGAGCTTATGTCAAGTGTTCTTACCACACACACACAAGTAATAAAGGAGGTAGGAGGAAATATTGGGAAGTGATGGATATATCTACGGCTTCAATGGCGGTGATGGTTTTACAACCATCTGAGTTGTATACAGTGAATACGTAAAGCTTTTTGTTTTTTAAATGTTTTATTTATTTCTAGAAGAGAGAGAGACAGCGCGAGCAGGGGAGGGTCAGAGAGAGAGGGAGTCATAGACTGAAACAGGCTCCAGGCTCTGAGCTGGCAGTCAGCACAGAGCCCGACGCGGGGCTCGAACCCACGAACCGCGAGATCATGACCTAAGCGAAAGTTGGTCACTTAACCGACTAAGCCACCCAGGCGCCCCGAGCTTTTTATGTATCAATCATACCTCAGTAAAGAAACCAAAGGGATACTTGGCTGGCTCAGTCAGATGAGCATGTGACTCTTGACCTCAGGGTGGTGAGTTTTAGCCCCACCTTGGGTGTAGCGATTACTTTAAAAAACAAACAAAAACCAAAAAGCACCTTCCACCTTTTGAGGATACAAGAAGGCAACCATTTGCAAGCAGAGAAGAGTGTCCTCACCAGACACTGAATCTGCCAGCACATTGATCTTGGACTTCCCAGCCTCCAGCACTGAGAAATACATGTTTTTTTCAACCAACCCAGTCTATGCTATTTGTTATAGTAGGCTGAACTGAGATAGAAAGTGACTGGTAATAGGTATGGGGTTTCTTTTGGGGGTGATGCAAGTGTTCTAAGATGCGATTGCGGTGATGGTTGCATAGCTGTGGGACTAAACAAAAAACCATTGATCTGTACATTTTAATTGGGTGAATTTTATGTTATGTAAATTACATCTCAATAAAGCTGTTAAAAATAGAGGGCCCTGGCACAGGTAGCATATTGGTTAAGAATATAGGGCTCTCGGGGCGCCTGGGTGGCTTAGTCGGTTAAGCGTCCGACTTTCGCTTGGGTCATGATCTCGCGGTTCGTGGGTTCGAGCCCCGCGTCGGGCTCTGTGCTGACTGCCAGCTCAGAGCCTGGAGCCTGTTTCAGTCTGTGACTCCCTCTCTCTCTGACCCTCCCCTGCTCACGCTGTCTCTCTCTCTCCTATTAAAAAAAAAGAAGAAGAAGAACTGTGAGAAATGAATGTTCTGTTGATTAAGGCGCCCAGTTGGTGGTAGTTTATTACAGCAGCCTGAACTGTAACTGAGACTTCGATGCAAAAGAACCTCCCTTCTTCCCTTCCAAATACCATTTCTTCCTTCTCTCCCCTTATGGAATCTTGTGAGAATATTCATGATTAATTCTTGAGAAAATGCTCATGTTTAATTTTTTAATGTTTATTTTAGAGAGACTGTAAGCAGGGGAGGGGCAGGAGTAGGGGACAGAAGATTCGAAGGGGGCTCTGCATTGAAATCAGAGAGCCCAATGCGGTGCTCAAACTCACACTGTGAGACCATGATCTGAGCCAAAGTTGGACGCTTAACCAACTGAGCCACCCAGATGCCCCTCTCATGTTTCATTCTTGAGAACTGTTAACCACCTCCTGGATGTATGTATCACGATAAAGGACTGACAGTGATGCAACTACTGTAGACAAAGGCACGATCGTAAACAGAGACATGCTGGCAAGAGGAAGAAAACTACTGGGCGTTTTTGTTGAGGGAGGAAGGGGGTTATTGACATCATTCAATAGATACCTAGAAGTCCCTGCCCTGTCCTACCTCTAAA
Source organism: Proteles cristata cristata (assembly GCA_017311185.1). NCBI lineage: Eukaryota > Metazoa > Chordata > Mammalia > Carnivora > Hyaenidae > Proteles > Proteles cristata. The sequence continues at coordinate 62,938 of JAESUZ010004193.1, forward strand.
GCCAGGTGGACACAGACTGTAGTGAATACGCTGCACCAACTCCGTAAAGTGTTCCCACTTTTCAAGCCACTTTAGCAGAATCTATGTTTAAAACCGAACAGTTAATACACTTAACACAATTGTCTTTTGTACCCATCCACAAAGGCGAACTGCCAACACCTCGACTTAGAGCCTCATAATTAGCCTGCTTTCAATTATTTTCAGAATGCTGTGAATCATAAAAACCTCACTTCACAAAGCAATTCAAGTTTTTCCTCTGACTTGAAGACTCTGACCTATTACCTGCCGAACTGCAAGTTACTGGTGGTTTCAATATTTGGAGGAACTAAAAAAAAAAAAAAAAAATCAAGGCACATACTGTATGCAGGTTATGTACCTCCAGCTCAATCACAACATATGAATGACAAAAGCTAACCCATTCAATGAAGAAAGGGATGGAGACAGGAACAAGAAGCCCAAAAGCACTGGTGTGATTTATTCTACCGTCCTGCATTCTGGAAAATCACCAAAACTTAGTAAAGAGACAAACACTTGATGGTAAAACCTTAAACATCATACCAGAGAACTGAGTTTAAGCCCACCTGTGGGTCATCTGACGCAGGGTATTTAATTTTGATGACCAACAGTTGGTGAGGGAGCGCAGGCATTTTATAGGACTATAAATATAAATGGTTAAACTGTAGATAAACAAGGAGCAATGGCTTTTTTCAGGTTATTAGGTAAATTTATACATTTATTGTCCTACAGGTCATCAACCAAGTTTGTACATAAACAATCTCATTTCTGCATGTTTTTCCCCACTCCCAATACCCACATGATGGAGGTTCTATGAATGTTTTTTAAAGCACCTATATCAGTTTGCTGGTTTCCTGAAAGAGGGTTAAATAAAACTTTGACATCGTTCACCACCTATGTACGATTAATGGACTTTGACAATATGGGTGCATTCAAATGACTGTTTTGGAAATGAGAAAACCTTTTCAGAGTAGCCTCCTGGTTGACTTCTCACATTCCTTGGCCAAACTAAAGATCCATTTCTTAAGAGGTTTGGAACAATCCTTACTGGTTCAAAGGAGTCATCATCTGGGATGGAAAAGTTGCCACTGGGGTCTCTATCCCCAGGACCACCTGAGAATTCTTTGACGTTTTATATGCAAGAGTCAACAGAGAGAGTCTCTTAATATTATGCATGGACTGGCAAGGGAAAGAAAGCCCTTCTGAACAAGACGTGGACCCCTTTTACAGAAACAGGGAAGAAGAAGTGCCATGTTTATTGAGACATTTCTTTTTTAAGTGTCTGACATTTGTTGAAAAAAAGGAAAAGACATTTATCCAGGTAATGTCAGGAGTTGTGTAGAATGCAGGAGTTAGAATGACGACCGACAAACACATATTTAAGAAAATAATGCGAATTGAGAACTGGATTCTGGGCAAAACGAACAGGTCCACAGGCGACAACGAGTGACTGGGTTCGGCTGCCAGGCAGCGCTGGGACCCGGCGGCCATCTGGCAGGAGTAGAAGAGGTGTCTGGGAGGAGGGAGGGGATGGGCCCCGCTGCAGGGAAGAGGCTGGCCGGGCCCTCCGAGGGGGCGGGGGCGGGGGAGGGCGAGGGGCGGCGAGCTGCTGGAGTCGCTGTCCGGGGGCCGGGGGCCGCGGCCAGCTCAGACACTTCTTGGCTGAGTCCAGATGGCTGGGGGCCACAGTCCGTCGGCGGCGTGCGGCGGGTGGCAAAGGCGGCCACAGCGCGCGGGTCTCCGCGGGCAGCGCCGCAGGCACGGCGGTCAGTCTGGAGGAGGCGGCCCGCAGCGGCCGGGCTGTGGGTGGTCTGTCTGGCGTGTAACGGGAGCCCAGCCCGCAGCCGGAGCGCGGGCCCGAGTCCAAGGGCGCTGCGCGCGAGGGGCCCGGCGGGCCGCCCAGGCCGGCGGCGCGCTCCCGAGAGGGGCCCAGCCGCAGCAGCGGCGACCCGGAGCGCTATTCCTGGAACAAAGGCAAGCACTACGCGGGAGGGGACAGCAGCGCGGGGGACAGCGCGGCCACTCGATCGCGGCGAAGGTGAGGGAGGGGGAGGCGCGGCGAGGCGCCGCCCGCGGCCATCTGCGCGGCGGCCACCGGCGCGGCGCACCCTCCCCCGAGCACCCGCCCCCAGGCCCGAGGGGCTCCGGGCCTAGAAGTCCTCGTCCTCCACCCATCCAAAGACCCGCTTCATCTCGGCCAGGAAGCCCCGGTAATCATTGAGGAGGGGGCTCTCCTTCCTGATGTAGGGGATCACCCACTGCAGGGCCGGCCCCGTGAGGCGGGTGATGAGGAACGTCACCTTCAGGGCATCGCTGGAGAACAGGGTCTCGTCCACTAACATGTAGGCGCCCGTCTGCACGATGAACTCCGGGAGGCGGTCGGTGTCGCCGTCAAAGGTCTCGGGGAAGGGAATCGGGTTCCTCCACCGCCGCGTCTGGGGCCGCAGGGGCAGGGCCAGGAGGGCCTTGATCAGCTGCACTCGACCGTCCATCGCGCCGCGCTCGCGCTGGCTGGGCTGACTGGGCGGACTGGGCTGTGCTGGGCTGTGCTAGGCGGGGCGGGGCTAAGCCAGGAGGCGTGGTGGGAAGTGCGTGCGCGCGGAGGCGGGGCCAGGCGGGACTTGGCTCTGGCTCCGCCCACGAGGCCAAGTGGTCGCTAGGTCGCAGGCGCGACGCGGGGGGTGGGAGCGCTAGGGCCGGAGTGGACAGGGGAGGGGCAGGCTTGACTGCCGCTCAGGGAGGCGGGGTCAGAATGGAGGGGCGGGACCGAAGTTGTCCCCGCAGGCGGTGGGCGGTGGGAGGGGCGGTGCCAGGGGAGGAGCCCAAGACTACCGGTCTTCGGTGAGGGCGGAGTTAGATGCACATGGAGAAGGGAAGACCAAAGTGCTCTGGATTTGAGGAGTGTGTCTGGTGCACAGCGTCCCGGGAGGGTCTTTCCCCTTCCTTTGGGTTGAGGGGCCCTTAAATTTGACCCCTTCCTCCCCTCATTCTTAGTCCTGCTGTATTCTTTGCGGACCTTGTCTCTTGACACCATCTGGGTGAGATTCTGTGAACACGTGTTCCTGCTGATTCGTGCTTATTTGTGCACTACTTAACCAAAGAAGTACTGAATCACTGGTTATAGATGAGATTGCCTTGCAACAAAAACGGAAAGCCCCAAATACTGGCCAACATAATCCAGATCAGCATGTTTAAAGGATAATGAACCTTGAGCAGTTGATATAACAAGGTATAATGTTAAGAATCTCTTAATTTGGTATCAAGCTTACAGGTAACTCTGCTGTTGCCTTCTCCATAGGTACTTCAACACTGCCACTTGCTTCTGTTTTTTAATTTTTTTTTTTACGTTTTATTTCTGAGAGAGAGACACAGCGTGAGCAGGGGAGGGTCAGAAAGAGAGGGAGATACAGAACCCGAAACAGGCTCCAGGCTTCGAGCTAGCTGTCAGCACAAAGCCCGACGCGGGGCTTGAAGCCACGAACCGTGAGATCATGACCTGAGCAGAACTCAGACGCTTAACCGACTGACCCACCCAGGCGCCTCATGCCACTTGCTACTTCATGGCCAGTGGGAGAGGGTGAGTGACTCAGTTTGCAAGATGGAGACATGTTTAATGTAACATAATCACAGCAGTGACATTCCATCACGTCTGCCATATTCTCTTTTTTAGAAGCAATTCACAATCTCAAAGACATCAGGAGGTTAGGATCATGTGGCCCCTTTAAAGATCGCCACAGTATGGATATATGTATTACAGTTTGGTAATCCATTCATCCATTAAAAGGCATTGAGCATGTTTCAGGTTTTTAAGCAATTGGAAATAAATCAGCTATAGACATTCACATACAGATTACTGTGTGAGCATGTTTTCATTTCTCTAGGGTAAATGCATTCAAGGAGAAATTCTATATTATATGTTTCTTTTAAAAATTCTCATCGAACTGGATATGAAGTAGAACTCCTCAATCTAATGAAGGGCATCTACAAAACCTACAGCTGACATCATACTTCAAGGTGAAGGTCAAAATGCTTTCCACCCTTAGATCAAGAGCAAGAGAAGCTTACCCACTCTGACCACCTCAATTCATTATTGTATTGGAGGTTCCAGCCAGTGCAATAAGGAGGAAAGGAAGGGAGGAAGGAAGGAAGGAAGGAAGGAAGGAAGGAAGGAAGGAAGGAAGGAAGACAGTGTGGGAGCCCGACAGTGACCACAAGAAAGCGTGATTAGGGACGCGGGGATGTGCCTGCACACGGGGCTCCCTGCCTGGGCAAAGCATGCCTGCAAACAGGATGCTCTGCCAGGAGGCCTGCACACAGTATCCAAGTTTAATGGTCCGCTTGCAAACGAGGGAACATGCCCTCCTTAGAAGTAAGGAGGAGGCTGGAATTGTGAGCAGGCCTCTTAGTAAACATGTTGTGGTCGCTTCCTCCCTTTGCTTCCCCGTCCTTGAAATGTGTTTGGCTACTTGCCCTTAATTAGTAAAGGAATGCATCTTGTAGATTTCAGTTTGTATCCAGTTACCGGGGTATAAAATAAACCGCAAGAGGGGCTTGTGTAGAATTGTTCCTCCGGCCGGAGTTGTGTCTCTGTCTGTCTTTTGTGGGTGTCTTGTCCTTTGTATCATTTCGTCCGCAACAGACAGACAAAGAAACAAAGAGCACCTAGATTGACCGGGAGAAAGAAGGCAAACTTTTGTTATTTGCAGACTACTCAATCATGTATGTAGAAAACATTCTCTAGGATCTAAGATCAACAAAACAACAACAACAACAACAACAAACTAGAACTAATAAGTGAATTTAGCAAGGTTATAGGACCCAAGGTGAATATTCAAAAAAATCAGTCATATTTCTAGTAACAAACAAGAGACCTTTGAAAATTAACAAAAATTCTACAACTTAGAAATGTTTAACGCTTAGGGTAAAATATGACAAGAAATGTTAAAAACCTGTACACTGAAAACTACACAACATTCTTGAGATAAATTACAGCTGATCTGAGTAATGGAGAGAGATATGCTCATGGGTTGGAAGAGTCAGTATTGTTAAGATATTAATATTCCCCAAATTGATCTATAGATTAAAAGTCGCAGGAAAACATTTTAATATGTAAAAAGTAACTGATTCTAAAATTCATATGGAAATAAAAGAACATGCAATGACAAAACTATATTGAGAAAGAACTAACTTGAAAGACTAGTACTATTTGATTTCAAGATGCGTGATAAAGCTGTAGTAATCAAGACAGTGTAGTTTTGTCATAAATAGACAGGTTAATGGAAAAGAATATGGATCCAGAAATAGACCGACACATATATGGACAGCTAAGTTCTGACAAAGGTGTAAATGCAATTAGGTGGAGAAAGTCCTTTCAAAAAACATACAGGGAAAATTAAATACCCATTTGCAAAAAAATACGTTGCAATCAATACCTCATACCATATAAAAATTAACACAAAATGGGGTGCACCTGAGTGGCTCAGTTGGTTAAATGTCTGACTTTGGCTCATGATTGGTGGGTTCAAGCCCCATATCGGGCTCTTTGCTGACAGCTCAGAGCTTGGAGCCTGCTTTGGATTCTGTGTCTCCCTCTCTATCTGCCCCTCCCCTACTTACACTCTGTCTCTCTTTCAAAAATAAATAAACATTAAATTTTTTTTTAAATTAACACAAAATGGTTCATAATTCTAATGGTAAAACCTAAAGTTATAAAACTAGGAGAAAATAGGGGCGCCTGGGTGGCTTAGTCGGTTAAGCGTCCAACTTTCGCTTAGGTCATGATCTCGCGGTTCGTGGGTTCGGTCCCCGCGTCGGGCTCTGTGCTGACTGCCCACTCAGAGCCTGGGGCCTGTTTCAGTCTGTGACTCCCTCTCTCTCTGACCCTCCCCTGCTCACGCTGTCTCTCTCTCTCTCTCCTAGAAATAAATAAAACATTTTAAAAAATAAATAAAACTAGGAGAAAATAGGATAAAAGCATATACAACCTCAGATTAAGTTATGATTTCTTATCTATGACACCAAAGTATAATGCAAGTATAAAAGCCTTGTGTTCTTCAAAAAGACACTTTTAAGAGAATGAAAAAAACAGGCAAGTTCTGGGGGGAAGTATTTGATATTTGATCACATATCTGATTAAGACTTGAATACAAGAAATATATGTAGAATTCTTAACACTCAACAATAAAAAAGTAAACAACCCAATTGAAAAAAGGCAAAATATTGGGATGCCAGGGTGGCTCTATCAGTTAAGCGTCAGATTTTGCTTGGGTCATGACCTCGCAGTTCATGGATTCAATCCCCAAGTCAGGCTATAAGCTGACATCAGAGTCTGCCCTGGATCCTCTACTTCCCTCTCTCTCTGCGCCTCCACCCTCTTGCTCTCTCTCTCAAAAATAAACAAACATTCCAAAAAATGGGCAAAATATTTGAACAGACACTTCATAAATACATATGGCAAGTAAGCACATGGACAAAAATTGTTCAATATCATTAATAATTAGGGAATTGCAAACTAAAACCTCAATGAGTTACCACTTCACACCTATTAGAAGGGCTAAAGTAAAAACAAAACAGGACAACAAAACAAAACTTGAGAATACTACGTGCCATTGAATTTGAAGAGCAAATTAATCTCACACATTGCTGGTGGGAATACAGAATAATAGAGCTGCTTTGGAAAACATCTTTCACATCTCATTAGGTTCATTCTTGCAACTTTGCAGACTATAATCACCCCTGTCCTGGGATAACCACCATTCTAAATTCTACAAACATTTAGTTTTGCTCGTTCTTGACATTGATATAAACAAGAATCATGAAATTCTATACTTTCTTTTTTAAAAAATGTTTGTTCATTTTGAGAGAGAGAGCAGAGGAGGGGAAGAGGTCTGAGAGAGAGAGAGAGAGAGAGAGAAAGAGAGAGAGAGAATCCCAAGCAAGCCCCACACTGTCACGGCAGACCCAGACTGGAGGCTCAGTCTCATGAACTGTGAGATCATGACCTAAGCTGTAATCAAGAGTGGGATGCTTAACCACTGAGCCACCCAGGCGCCCCTATAATTTCTTGCTCTATTGTACTGAATATATTTTCTGTGGTAGTCATTCATATTGCTGTGGGTAGTTCCTTTTTAAATTTTGTCTATGGGGCACTGGGTGGCTCAGTCGTTAAGCATCTGACTTCGGCTCAGGTCATGATCTCATGGTTGATGAGTTCGAGTCCCACTTCAGGGGAGCACAAGCCCCACCTCGAGTGAGCATGAGCACTGTTTGAGGTGAACACAAGCCCTGCTTTGGGTGAGTCCCGCTTCTCTCTCTCTCTCTGCCCCTCACACGCACCCTCTGTCTCTCTCTCAAAATAAATAAATAAATATTGCCTAGAATCCCATTGTATGAATATATCACAATTTATCCATTTATAATCCAGTAGTGTATTAAAAATACCACATCAAAATTAAGTGTAGTTTATCTCAGGAATGCAAGGTTGTTTTATTAATTGAAAATCAAACATTGTAATTTGTTATACTAACCAAAAATAAGAATGTAGTATACAGAATAATAATCCCTCAAAGATGTCTGCATCCTAATCTCCCTAAGCAGTTTATTTTAAAATAGTGAGGCTGTCTTGGAATATTGAATCAGGGAAAATCTGAAGAGTGAAAGAGGGAGGTAGAAAAATGGGTTAGAGAATATGGTGTGAGAAAGACAGAACCCACCACTGTTGACTCTTAAGAGGAAGGGGGCCAGAAGCCTACAAAGGAACATAGCCTGCCAATACTGTGATTTCTGTATAGAAAGACCCATACCAAACTTCTAGCATACAGAACTGTAAGATGTTAAATCTGTTGTAATTTCTGATAAATATGTGATGATATGTAAAGACACCAATAGAAAACTAACATAAAGAGAAAAATCCAGGGCACGTGTGTGGTTCAGTGGGTAGAGCATGTGACTCTTGATCTCAGGGTTGTAAATTCCAGCCCCACCTTGGGTATAGAGATTACTTAAAAATAAAATGTTAAGGAGCCCCTGAGTGGTTCAGGTGGTTGAGTGTGCTACTTCAGCTCAGGTCATGGACTCCAGGTTCATGGGTTGGAGCCCATGTCAGACTTTGTGCTGACAGCTCAGAGCCTGGAGCCTGCTTCAGATTCTGTCTCTCTCTCTCTCTCTGTTCCTCTCATGCTCTCTCTCGCTCTCTCTCTAAAATAAAGACTAAAACTTTTTTAATAAAATAAAATGTTGAGAGAGAGAGAGAAATCCATATGAACATCCCAAATGAAATTGAAAATATATTTGACATCTTTCATTTTCTACTATTAAAGAATAGATAAAATTCATGGAGGGCACCGTGGGATTTTTGGAGTCAAGAAATTTATTTGCTTGCACCAATAGGACTCTTTTATTGAAAAGATTGTATGGGACACCTGGGTGGCTCGGTCGGTTAAGCGTCCAACTTTTGCTCAGGTCATGATCTCATAGTCCCTAGATTCGAGCCCCGCGTCTGTCTGTTCTGACAGCTCAGAGCCTGGAGCCTGCTTCAGATTCTGTGTCTCCCTCTCCCTCTACCCTTTCTCCACTCACACTCTGTCTCTCTCTCAAAAGTAAATAAACATTTTTTTTAAAGTTTGTATGGATGCACCCAGAAGTCCTAATATCCTGCTCCTCAGACCTCATAACACAGCAGATCAAACTATGTTAAAAAGCATCAACAGGAAACAAGTAATCATGATACAATCATCAGTAGTAAAATGTATTCACATTACTAGCTACTTGATATGTTAGGAAGGACACAATATCTTTTCAGAAGCAAAAATAACAAAAGCAGGGGAAAGGAATATTTTAAAAAATGATTTATTTCTGATATTCCAAAGTGTAAATATGAAGCTGGGCTAAGAAACACACAAGGAGAGGTGCTTGGCACCAGGAGAGCAAGTACAGCAAAGACACCCCCCTGCTCCAGTGACTAGGAATATCCCTCCTCCAATTGCAGTTGGCCCTGCCCTGACCTGGAAGACAGGAGTCTGGGCGCCACCCCTGACCCCTCTTCTCCTCTGCCTTCCTTCCGAGGAATCTCAGTTACGCCCTTTAACTCGGACCAACCTTCCAGTACCTGCACCTCCCCACTCAGTTCAGGCACAACTGCGTCCAACACACATAATGCTACCCACCCATCCTGTGTCCTCGCTGGGCCCCATCGACCACCCAGGTTCCTGGGTACAACGTGCCCAAATAAGTACCCTTCCTTCGTTCTGTTTCCTCTTCCTCTAGATTTCCAATGAAATATCTCTACCTTTCATACGATCCTCTATGTGTCTTACTGAATCTGGATTTTTCATCTGTGCATCTTTCTGTGTTTCATTCTGCATATCTCTTACAACACATCTCTCGGTCCCCTATTGACCCCTCAGCTGTGTCTGCCCTAGGCTTAGACATATCCATGAAGGAGGGAGCGCCTGTCGCCGACTCCTTGATCAGTGTCTGCCAGCCTGAAAGGCCAAAGCACAGAGGGTGGCTGAGGCTTGCTCCTGTGTGTGGCCTGGGGGAGAGGAAAGGATTCTCCTCCTGGATATGCAGGGATAGTTCTCCGGGCTCTGGGCGACGGGGTGATGATGGAGCCTCAAGCAGATGAAGATGCCGCCCTGACACAGGCGTTCTGAGGGCTCATAAGGGGTCTGTGGGCCCAGCAGGCTCTGGTGAAGGAAACAGCCACACAGTACAAGCATGTGGCTATGGCGGCTCAGGGTGAACGTCACAACCCAGAGCACTGTCACTATTTGACCTGACACAGCACCCGGAAAAAGTTCCCTTCTGGGACATTGTTTACTTAACCCAACTGGGAGGTGATGTGGGAAAGCCCTAGCATCAGGGCATTTACTGAAAGACCAAAACAGTCAGAGAGGATTGTCTCACAGCATGGACACCTGAGGTCGCAGGAGGCTTTATTTGAGTTGGGGTAAGAGATACTCAAAACCAACTAATAACTAATCATATATTTGTAACTATCTATTTTAACAAGTCATCTCTCATTGCCCTCATGTTTCAAACATTTCCACACTGATTTTGGTTGTTGATTCTTCCATCTGAATGTCAAAATCAACTCGTATCATCAAGAATGTCCCCTTTGTGTTTCTGTCAGATTCTGTGTGTGGAGGGACAATGCAGCCCATAATTGAATGAAACACAATATTTGCACATTGCCTGACCCATCGCCGGCTATGCGTTGGGAGTATCATTGAACGTAAGGAAATTTAATGTCTTTATGATCTGGAGTCATCCTAACCAAGGCCTAGGGTACTGGTCCTTTTGTGAGCATATTCTTTTGGATCCATCTTGATCTTGAAGACACTTGTTCATGTGTTGTTTTGTGTTTTTTTTTTCACGATTAAAAAATATCCTCGTACTATTAAGGTTGAATTCTTACGCTGAATAGGGTGTTTAACCTCCTTGTACATTTTAACTGGTTATTTCCTGTATATATATGAAAGTTGGTGATACATTTGTATTAATTTCGTATGGCAAATCTCCTCTTATCCTTTCCAATTTTTTACAAGGAAGCTCTACATCTAATGTGAGGCTTGAACTCCCAACCCCAAGATCATGAGTTGCATCCTCTGGGTTGCCTGCATGGCTCAGTCAGTTAAGCTTCAGGCTTTTGATTTCAGTCACCTCAGGTCATGATCTCACAGTCATTGAGATCGAACCCACTGAGCTCCGTGCTGACAGCGTGGCGCCTGCTTGGGATTCTCTATCTCCCTGTCTCCTGGTCTCTCACCTGCTCCCTGTCTCTCACACACAAGCAGTAAATGAACTTCAGGAAAGGGTTGCATGAGATACAGCCTCAACCAGCCAGGTGCCCCCCCTTTACAATTTGTTAAAATATTACTTACTCTTTTCCTTTTTCTTCATGTATGAACATGGAAAAAAGTCCTGTCTGCAGATTATCTAACCACTCTTGATGTCTCCTTCAGTTTCCATATTGATCACTCTTTTTGCCACTTAAATTGGCACACGCAGAGATTTAACTTTCAACTCTTCTTATACGCCCCAGTCATGTAACATACATATTGGTAATATACTAAAACCAAACGTCTCTCATAAAATCATAAAACCACATTTTTATCTTTTCAACATCTGTGGAGATGACACGATTACTTTCTCCTGGTCTCACGAGATAGCAAACTGAAGCGATTTTTTCACATCTAATCCACCTTTTGTTCCCTCATCACGGTGCATCACTCTTTGAATATGCTGCTCTGGATTCTGTTGGATACTCTTTGGGGTTTATGTTGGCTAACATTGGGGTAAATGCCGCAGACAACATCTGCGGCCCGTGCCAAGGACCTGTGGCTGAGAGACAGACGAATCAGCCAGAGAATGCGTTCACAGAACATCACGCAAGGGGAGTCCAGAATAAAACTATCACGAATACGAAATAGTTCAATTTATGTTAAAAAGTAAGCCTATAAAATCAGTGAAACTAAGTTTCCCTTAAATGTTCCAATATAAGAGCAATATCTAAACGTAGTAACAGTTCTACTTAAAATTCCAACCCCAAACCCATTATTCAATTACATAGTGGAACTTGGAAAATAAGGAGCCACATCATGTTTGGGCCAAGCTGTTTTAGGCATGGGGGAAGAGGGAAGGCCTCTAGGATTATTTCATAAGAACACATTATTTATGAAAGACACTGGAGTGTCATGGACCTAATTAAATAGGTTAGGTGCACAAGTATGATAATGATGTTAGAGAAGGTAATGTCATCATCAGAGTGGTGATTCAGTATGGTAGTCTTGGTAATACTAAAGGGAAAGGTCTCTCAGAAAATAATAAAATCCCGCCTTTTTATTTTTTCAACATCCGTGGAGATGACATGATTTGAATTTCCTGGTCTCACGAGACAGCAAATTTCTTAACAGATGTTAAGCGATTTCTTAACATCTACGCCTCCTTTTGCTCCCTCATCACGGTGCATCACTCTTTGAATATGCTGCTCTGGATTAGGATAAATACTATTTGCGGTTTATATTGGATAATACTGGGAGGAATGCCGCAGGCAACATCTGCGGCCCGTGCCAAGTACCTCTGGCTGAGAGACAGACGAATAAGCCAGAGAACGCGTTCACAGAACATCACGCAAGGGGCGTCCAGAGGCTAAGGGTCACCTAAGGAACTGGAAAAGGAGAAAGGCCAGCAGAGAGAGAGACCCCTCAATTCCAGAAGCTTGGGACCTTCCCCTCTCCAAGTGTGCCAGGCCCGCCCTCATTCCTGAAAACCCAGGGCCCTCCGCTCCACCCCTAGCCCCGCCCCTCGCTGGCCGTCCGCCAGGAGCCCCGAGGCCCCGCCCCTCGATTCCGACCCCGCCTTCTGCCTCCAGCGTTAGGCCCGCCCCTTCCCCGGTACTCCAGGCCCGGCGCGGCTCTCCCGAGTTGCGCCTGCGCGACGGACGGCTCCTGGGCGGAGCCTGCGCAGAGGTCGGATACCTCCCACGGCCCCGCCTGCCCCTGCCTGGCCCCGCCTCCGCGGAACGCACTTCTGCTGGGGCCCAGGAATGTCAGGAGGTAGCGAGGGGATGTCCTGGTGTTGGGTGAGGACCGCAAAAAAGGAAATCGATGCCTCCGGTAACATGATACCCACCGACCTAAAGTAGGACCCGCGGGGAGTGGGTCACCGCCTGAAGTGAGGCTCATTCTGGAACACTAGGGAGGAAGTTCCAAGGGCTATAAAGTTCTCGCTGCAGTCGAGAAAGAAGCGATTTGAATTCTGCGCCCTGATGAACCTCTCAGGCAGGAAAAGGAGACACTGCCGCGTGGGCCCCTGGACACCGAGGGCAAGATCGGAGCTGCTGCCACTTGCACCCAAACACAGTCTTTATGAAATCCTAGGGAGAGGCCTGTGCCCAACCACCCAGTGTAGGGACAAACAGAAGCGACTGCCCCGGTCTCGCTGTCCTATCCCGTGGGAGAGTTTAAGCACCACACTGATTTGCTGAGATCCTTTTAAAAACATATTTTGTTTTTAAGCGATCTCTACCCGCAATGTGGGGCTACAGACTGAGCCAGCCAGGCGCCCCGCCGAGATGTTTAAACCATGGGAAGCTGTGTGGGAGACATGTAGTTTTAGCTGCCTGGAAATTTTATGCAAGAACAGGCAACTGTTGATAGGTTCCAAGAACAAACTGCCAAAAAACTTTACTACGCACTCAACTAAATTCTGCTCCGACAAAGCCTTTGCAAGACCTGCTGGTGGGGTGCAATGAAAGATGCCGCGGACGCAAGCCAGCTAATGCTGGCTTCCCCAGGAAGTCACTGTGTGCTTGCTGCTTCTAGGTTTGCTCCTACTACTTCTGGACCGATCTGCTGTACAACCACGCTGGTCCTGCTACCTCCGCCTTACCCTAGGGAGTATCAGCAAATTCCCCCACCACTGCCACAGTCCCCGAATATGTGCTTATGGCCTTCGTGAGGCGACTGAAAGGCTCACTTCTCAAAGGGAGGTATTAGATTACCTCATACCTTGGGTGGACTACTTCCATAAACAAAGGGGGGAGCTTCACAGAGGAGGGAACTTCCATCGGGCCCTGGAGACCTCACTCCCCTGGCACGAGTCCCCGTTGTTCATGCAAATACACTTCACAGCTCTGCCCTGCTTCAGCGATGATGCACAGAGCCTAGCTACAGATTCTGTGACCATGCTGGTGCTCACTGTGAGTAATAAACACTTACAAGACAGCTTTTCAGAAGCAAATCCATTTTATTGGAAAACACGAGTATTTTACAAGATGCCAGACACTAGAGAAACAAATACATTTGAAACACAGAAGTGAGCATAGCTCAGCAAAACTCCACAGTGTGTCTTCTAAATTATATTCCCTGCAGTGAAAGGATATTAAGGAGTCTTTTCAAGATATCACTCATTCCCTTTGTTTTGTAACCATGCTTATTCATTTGTTTACTTACATGTTTGTTTGTGCTTCATGCCCTGAATGCCATACAAAATGGGGCTTCCACTCACAACCCTGAGATGGGTTGATTGATTGCTTTATGCTTCAAGCCCAGAGTACAGCACTAAATGGGGCTTCCACTCACAACCCTGAGATCAAGACCCCGAGATCAAGCATTCAGTAAAAGACGAAGGGTTGGACGCTTAAACCGACTGAGTCGCCCGGGTGCCCCTGTAGTAACAGTAATCTCTACAGCCAATGTGGGGCTCAAACTCAATGACCCCAAGATCAAGAGTCACACGCTCTACCGACTGAATCAGCCAGGTGCCCCCAAGATGTCACACATTCTTGGGGTCTAGTCCCAGACTCTACATACAACAAAAGTTCCTTTGGCTCAACTATGATAAGGTGAAAAGCATCAAAGCAAGTAGCTGTGGCCAGGGACCTCAGTTAGAGCATAGACAGAAGGGTGGGGGATAGACTCCCAGCAAAGGTGCCTCCTGGAGCGAGCCATCAGCCTGAAACCACGGCCCTCCGCCCTGTAGAAGACAAATACAGGGAACATACACAGTGTAACCTGTTCTCATAGGCCACATATTTTGAAAGATTACTTGCATAAGCACAGAAGCACAAATTGTAAACAACGACAACAACCCCAAATGCAGGTCAATCCCAAAGTCACATTAACCCAAAGTCAATTTCTTCTCATGTGAAGAATAGCTGATGTCACAGGGCCCTCCTTGAGTCCACATCCTCCAGGTGAAGTTTGTGGCTTCCGTAGAACTGCTGCAAGTCACTGAAATCTAACATCCTATGCTCTGCAAAGCTCACCCTTTGTAGTGTGCTCAGCAGTAGAGTGCAGGAAGTTTAATGGAAAGGCTTTCTACAGTTCCGACCACATTCCCACACACAGTATCAGGAATCCTCAGATGCCATTGTTCTGCATAGTAGACACACTCTTTCAGCTTCTGTGTACGGGAAGCCTGACATTGGGTCTTGGCCCTTTTTTCCCTGGGACCTAATAATTCCCGTGCCCTTAAGATGGGCCATTGACCCTGAACCCACAGTGGTAACCACAATAATCATCCCAAGTCCCTTGTCTCTCCCACTGTCAAGCCATAGATCTGTGTAGAAGACACACTCTTGTAGCTTCTTTGTAGAGGGGGCCTGAAAACAGGTCTGACAACAGGCAGGTTCAAGGCTGCCATTGGCCCTAAAACGACAATGCCGACCACAAATTTTGCGCCAAGTCCATCGTCCCACACACGGTCAGGCTATCTGTCTGCATAGGAGACACAGACTTTTAGCTTCTTTGTATTGGTCTCCGGATAACCAGACGACGCCTCCTTCTTCCCTGGGACACAATATTTCCCATGCCCCAGATGCTGCAATTGTCCTGAATTCACAATCCCTACAAAAGCTATCAGACCAGGACCCTCGTCGCACCTACTATCGAGTTTCCTTATATGCCCATAGTATACTCAGTTCCTTCTGAGACTCAGGTTTCACTAATCAAGAGAAATCAAGAGCCTGAGAGGACCAAAGAGAAATATGAGGCATGACCCTCCCTCCTGGACCGGACCGAGAAGGTTCCTGGACATCCAGGCTCATCCGCACCTGTCCATGAGAAGCTAAATGTCCCCTCCCTCATGGACGGTTCATTAACAGCACCCGGCAATGTCTGTCCTCCCACCGCATGCAGAGTATGCTCAGCAGGAGAGTGCAAGAAGGTTACAGGGACATGTCTGCATACAATTCCAACCACATTCCATACACAGAATCAACATTCCTGATGATCCTTAATATGCCCATGCTCTGCATAGTAGACACACCCTTTCAGCTTCTTTATATTGGAAGCCTGAGAATGTGTTGAGCCCTTTTCTTCCCTGGGGCCTAATATTTCCTCGGCCACAGATGTTCCCTTGCCCTGAACCCATAGGGCCCATCACTAGTTTCAACCCAAGGCCCTTGTCTCGGCCTCTGTCAAGCGATAGCTCTGTGGAGTACACACACTCTTTCAGCTTCTTTGTAGAGGGAGCCTGACAATGGGACATGTGCTCCTATTGCCCCTGAACACACAATGTGTACCACAGATTTCACACCAAGTCCATGGTCCCCCACACTGTCGGCTATTGCTCTGCATAGTACACATAGTCTTTCAGCTTCTCTGTGTATGCATACTAGGAATCACTCGTGGCCCATTTGACCGTGGAACCTAATATTTCCCATGCCCGATATGCAGACATGGCCCGTGAGCCCACAATGTCAACCATCAATTTCTAGCAAACCCATCGTCTCTCCCAATGTCAAGGCATGTCTCTGCTTAGTAGATATGCTCTTTCAGCGTCGCTTTATAAGGAGCCAGAGAACGGGATGTGTCCCATTTCTTCCCTGCGAACTAACTTAGACTTTCCATGTCTCATCATCAGAGACTCCTCCCCTTGTCCCACCCACTATCAAGGTTCCTTAGACTCCCAGACTGGACTCATGTCCTTGCTTGGCCCCAACATTCACGAATTAAGAGAAACCAACGGCCTGAAAGGGAACAAGGAAAATAGGAGAGATGAACCTACACCTGGACACCTGACCCAGGAGGTTCCTCAACATCCAGGCTCCTCCGCACCTGTCCATGAGCATCTAAAACTCCCCTCCCTATGGACGCTTCATTGACCGCACCCGGGCGCTGTCTGTCCTCGCACCACGTGCGGAGTTTGCTCACAGGGGAGTGCAGGAAGGTTACAGGGAAATGTCTGCATACAATTCCAACTACATTCCCATGCACAGAATCAACATTCTTTTTGTGTGTGTGTCTTCCAAAAATTGTATTCTTCTATTTTTTGTTGTTAATATTGTCAAATTAGCTAACATTCAATGTATACAGTGTCATCTTGGCTTTGGGAATAGATTCCTACGATTCACCACTTACATACAACACCTAGTAAGAAACTTAACAGAGGACCATAGGGAAAGGGAAGGGAAAAAATATTACAAACAGAGAAGAACACAAACCATAAGAGACTCTCAAAGATAGAGTCAAGATTCCTAATGAACCCGAATATGCCATCTCTGCATACTGGACACACTCTTTCAGCTTCTTTATATTGGAAGCCTGAGAATGGGTCTGGGCCCTTTTCTTCCCCGGAGCCTGGTATTTCCTCGGCCACAGATGTGCCCTTGCCCTGAACACACAATGCAAATCACAATTATTACCCTAAGCCCCTTGTCTCAGCCGCAAGAAGCCATAGCTCTGTGTAGTAGACACAGTCTTTCAGCTTCTTTGTAGAGGGAGCCAGACAACAGAACATGTGCTCCTATTGCCCCTGAACCCACAATGCCTTCCACAAACCTCACACGAACTCCATGGTCCCACACACTGTCGACGATGGCTCTGCATAGTAGACATAGCCTCACACCTTCTTTGTATTGGGATCCTGGTAACCAGACGTCGCCTCTTTCTTCCCTGGCATCTAGTATTTGCTATTCCCCAGATGCTGCTCTTACCACAAACTCAAACTTCCTGAACCAACGTTAAGTCCAGGACCCTCGTCACACCCACTCTCAAGTGGCTTTATGCTCCCATAGAGAACTCAGTTCCTTCTGAGACCTAGGATTCACTATTCAAGAGAGATCTCGAGAATGAATAGGAACAAAGAGAACTGGGAAGCATGACCCTCACACCTGGAGACCTGACCCAGGAGACTCCTCGACACGCATGCTCATCGGCAGCCATCCATGAGAATCTAAACGTCGCCTCCCTCATGGACGGTTCATTGACAGCACCCCGGAGCTGTGTGTCCTCGCACCACGTGCAGAGTATGCTCAGCAGGAGAGTGCAGGAAGGTTACAGGGACATGTCTGCATACAATTCCAACCACATTCCCATACACAGAATCAACATTCCTAATGATCCTTAATATGCCCATGCTCTGCATAGGAGACACGCTGTTTCAACTTCTTTATACTGGAAGCCTGAGAATGTGTTGGGCCCTTTTCTTCCCTGGGGCCTAATATTTCCTCGGCCGCAGATGTTCCCTTGCCCTGATCCCACATAGCCAATAACAATTATCACTCCAAGGCCCTTCTCTCGGCCTCTGTCAAGCCACAGCTTGGGAAGTAGACACACTCTCTCACCTTCTTTGTAGAGAGAGTCAGACAACACGACATGTGCTTCTATTGCCCCTGAACCCACAATGCCTTTCACGAAAGTCACACCACCTCCATGGTCCCACACACTGTCGACGATGGCTCTGCATAGTAGACATAGTCTTCCAGCTTCTTTGTTTTGGGCTCCTGGTAACCAGACGTCGCCTTTTTCTTCCCTGGGATCTAGTATCTGCTATTCCCCAGATGCTGCTCTTATCCCAAATTGGCACTTCCTATCCCAACTTTCAGTCCAGGACCCTCGTCCACACACTCTCAAGTGGCTTCATGCTCCCCTAGAGTCCTCAGTTCCTTCTGAGACCCAGGAATCACTATGGAAGAGAAATCTAGACCAGGCGCTGGGTGTCCTTCGACAATATGAATGTATAAAGGAAACGGGGTACATATAAACAGTGCAATGACATCAGCCATTTAAAACTTTGCATATAATGGGGAACCAGTATAACAAGGAATACTCTCCATTTCAAAGGCTTTACCTTAAAGTGTTCCACATCCGTTCCTTTTCTGTCACCCACAGAAATGAGAGGAATGAAAGAGCACTTAAGGGTAACACCTTAACACCTTAATTCCTTCACAGAGAGAATTTAGAACACATTAACATGCCCGCTGGTACGTCTACCTTCGCTGACTACATGCCTCACGAGGCAAGTCACATGGCAGGCTCGGGAGTGGGCTCCTGGCAAAGACCCACCAAGCCAGATCCCTCCTTAAAATCGGAGGGTCACCTTCTCTTTCCCTGAGGGTCTCGATTTTGAAACTGCCGCCCATGAAAGAGACACCCCTTTGGAAGGCTCTACCTTGAGACTTATTTTTAAGGGCCCGTACTCAGAAGATTTACCCAGGAAACATTCATTAAGTCTTCCCCACCCCTCGCCCGCAATGAAATGGCCCAAGATGACTTTGATGGGCACTGGGCCCAAGTGTGCGTGGAAGGAGAAGAAGGCATCACAGGTGTCAAGCTGCACATCTGCTGTTGACATGCACACAAGCCAGTCTTGTTCACTTTCGTATCACCTGGAGAAGGCACATGGTTTTGGGTACAGAGTTTTCTAAGTACCTCAGACCTCGGGTTTTCACTGGGTAGGAAAACATAACGACCCCCAGTTTCCATGGCTTGAAAGCAATTTAGCCAAGTACAGGGAGGAATCCGGGCTTCCAAATGCCAACAGAGTCGGTAAGGCTGCACCCTTTAGTGTCCAATCACACAAAGAAATGGGGATTGTTTGAACTTTGCTGACTGCGCTTCAGGCTCTGTGATGCCACCTTCTAGATTAAAGTGGTGCAACTAAAGTCATGGAGGAATCCTACCGGTGCAGCCACTAGAGGTCAGAAGCCTTTGGAAGGCACTTTCGAGGAATTCATATTTAGATTGACCCTCTCACACCCCACTGTCAAAGGCTTCATGGAGAAGGAAAGAGAGGAGACCTTTTGGGCACTGCCAGTTAATGAGCACCCTCCACCCCAACCTGATGCTGAATGACATCGGCTTCCGTGTAAGATGCCCAGGGAGCCAGGAAAGAATGCAGCTAAGAGCAAGGCAAAGTCCGGGGTGCTGGGCCACCTCCTGGCATCACAGCAGACTTCACAAGGTCGCTTTCCAAAGAGATGCCCAAGACTCTCGGAGAATATCTGCCGGCTCTGTGAAAGGAAACGACGTCTAGCTGAGATGATGGCATAAGGCTAAACAAAAGAAGTGTGTGTGGGTTCTGGACAGGTAGCAAGAGGATCTAAACCAAGGCCTGACGTTTGGCTCCGTACACAGACTCTACAAATGGGGTCCTAGCTTCTTCAGTACCTCCTGTGTGGGGAGCACTTTCTAAAGATGATCCCACTTGATTTTCACGACAGGGCCGGCAGCAAGGTGGCATTTCCACTGTGCCAATGAAGAAGCCGGCGCTCAGCGTCCACAACAAGGAGGAGCCGAGGGACTCTCATGGGCTGATACTGGACATTTCCGGGGAACGAAACACAATGGGGGAGACGGTCTCAGCGACATCTGCAAAGCAGAGGACGACCCCGTGCAACGCTGAAACCAAAGCTAAGCAGTCTGGAAGGGTCACTATCTAAAGAAGGATTGACCCACACATGGCTTCACCTGTGAGCTGAGCCCGTGCTTCCAGGACCCCTACCGAATAAAGGCCCGCCCACCCAGAGTGGGACAGGACTGGCAGACTGTCAGTCTCTGGTGCCCACTGGGTCTACAGGTCTCGCGTGTACCTCCTTTCCTCTGCCGAGCGGGCTTTCGATGGCACTCAGATCCAGGACAAACCAAACTTACACGGAGCCCTGACAAAACGCACCTGAGGAATGCTCCCACCATCTCTGGATTCCCGAAGTTTGTTTGGGACAGTGCCCTCCCGGCCCTCCTGCTTCTGCATGGTATCCCAAAGCATCTTCCAAAACGACAGAAAGACTCAAGATCAGGCTTTGCTTGAAATCTGACATTCCGATAAAGTCAACGTGTCTGTAATGGTGGCACGCGACAGTAAACAGAGGAACACGAATAAGTCTGGAACAAATTTGCCACCGATTAGTTAAAGAAACGGGTGAAACACAGAGTCTCTCCCATGGAGCTCATAAGAAGTGTCTAGGGGGTGACCCTGACATTGTCAGAAGCTCCTAGCTTAGACACCCAGGGAAGGGATTTCAACACCATTCGGAATCACGCGACAGCTGACAGGACACAGGTGCTATTCGCCGCCCAGCACCTGTAGCCTCACACGACAGGAGGTTGCTCCCACCTGTATGGCTGGTCTTGACTATGGGTTCCGGGTCCCCACCGCTCGTGACAGGCCCACGGGCTGACCAGCACGGGACTTTACCGTCCCAGATCCTGCAGGAGGTGATGACTGGACAAATCTCTCAAGACACTTAGCTGTGGAAGGTCAGCTTAGCGCCACTGCAGGAAAACTGGGTCACTTCAAAACTCTCAGGTGAGTGGATGGGGCACACCTCCTCTTTCCCTTCTCCAGAGGGACTCCTGAACAGGGTTGGTGGGGCCAGAGGACCCAATCCCGCGGCCTCGGTGAGGTAGGCCAAAAGAGTGAAAGACAATGTGAGACAGGAACCGCACGCACCCAACCACAAGACAAGATCGCTGCCTTACAGGCCTCTGGGTCCCCGCAAAAGGAACCACGGTTCGTCCTGCTTTAATCAGTCACCATAGGGGACTTATGAAGTATTTTGTTAAGAGGTATCACCACTTATTTGCTACAAAAGGTGTCTGAGAACGCCACTCTTTCTCCTCCCTAAGAAGGCAACTGACTCCTACAACATTGCGGGGGACAAGCCTTCGGAATGGGTTGTGGTGGTCTCACTTGTTTGCCAATTGCTGACCCTTAAAGACGACGTGAGAGAAGGGGAAACAAGCATTCAAATGGGTCTTGTGTTCTACGTCATAGACCACGAAATGCACATTATAATGACTGTGTGGTCATAGTAGACTTAGGAATCGGTACCGTAGTAAGCTCAAACACTGCTACAACTAGACATGAGCTAATTTCATTCAGAACAAACGCGTGAAGAGTTTCATACATTACAGAACGTTCCTACCCTCTGACCCTGAACGTAGGGCTCTGAGCAGGAAACAACGGGGAAAAAACGGACATTAGGTAACCTAGAGACTGGGGAAGCTGCTCTTAATTTGCAAGGATGACCCCCCACCCCCGCCGGATATTATAGGCAACGGGCATGTAATAACAGCACCTTCATTCCACAGTTAGAATATGTTCAAGATCCAAGTCTCTGTCTCTAACCTCAGGATGGGTGAGGCTTAGTGGAGCGTCCCAGATCCTGATACTCTGCTTTCCTGTCACGACCGATTCCGCATAACGTAACCTCAAATACCACCCGTGAGTCTTTCACGTGTCTAATGACTGATCGAGGCACATTTTAGAGATCTTCAGCGTTTCACCAATAAGAATCATCAAATCGTTTCTGCATTTGCTAATACACATAATTCAAGTCACTATCGAGAGTCAACCAGAAAACAAACCAACAGTAACCCAGTGAGGCACACCCGGCTCTCACCACTGTCAAAAGGAAGTTACCGTTTTATTTAACGCCAAGTGTCAGGTGAATTCTCAGTGATCAGGGTCCTCAGGGTTTTGAGCAAAACGACAGCCTCCCTTTAACTGAATTCTCTCCTTGTAGCCACATCAGGTGTCACACACGGAGAAGGAGGTATGAGTAGAAGGAGGCAGGCACAGTCTGGCTGACTATTACTTAAGCCAATATGCTAGCTGGCCTTTGGAGCAGGAAGGCACAGTCAGCTCTTGTGGCTAAAGAGGCAGGGACAGCACCCTGTGCCGCTGGGGTGGGGTAGGGTGGCGGGAGAGTGGCATGTGCGGTCTAGCCCAGGACCCCAAACAAGGCCGATTGGTGTGGTCCTAGGCCTGACTGTTCGTAAATAGAATACCACACAAACAATGGGTTCTATGGGAGAACATGTGGGAAGGAGCACCTGGACCTAGATTTAGAGAAAGAACACTCTATCACGTGCACAAGTACGGTTCTCATTAATATTCAAAAGTATGCACGGCGACCAGCAACGGCCGTTTATGTCTAGAGAACGGAGGGCAAATTAATTCTGGGGCCGAACGTCCTTATCAGTCAAGTGAAACTGCTCCCTAATGTTCCAAGGAAATGCACGAAAGACAAAGAACAGAACTGACCTGACAAAAGTTGACAATCAACCTGTAATTTTGTGAGATAAAACCCCGCGGGAATCCAGCTGAATTCAGCGGGCCGGGGGGGGTGAGGGGGGCGGGGGGTGAGGGGGCTGGTGTGCCGGTGCCAGGCACTTCCCGGAATTCGCTGTCGTAAAACCACCACCGTCAGCCAGATGGTCACTACGTGCCATCTTGGACATTGAAGAGAAAACTGTATGTTCAGGAGACCCATGAAATTAAACACACAGAGCCAGCTTCTCATACACATTTTCATGGGCAAGGAGACAAAAGTTTGGGCTGCCGTCCCGCCGGAAGCCAGGAACTGTCGTAAAGCAAGAAGCACACAGAAGGCTCAGACAATCCTTGCCTCATCGGGAAAGGAAAGATGACGTCAAATCTTTGAACACAAAGCGTATACCAAGGGCCTGCAGCAACATTTAATAGACAAAGTGACACCGAAACCCCAAACTGTGTTCACCGAGGCCGCTGGATGCTTAAAAGCATTCCCTGTCATCAGACGTCAAGCACGTAACCGATTGTTCTCAATCGTGATGTCAGAGGACCTCAAAACGTTCGCCATTCGTTGGTACGATCGGATTTGTAAGTCATCGCCACACCTAGGGTGGGGCCTGAAATCACAGGCCCCCAAATCAAGGCTCACGGGCTCTATCCACTGAGCCAGCCAGGCACCCCTCAAAACGTTTACTGTTAAGAAGGTAATTGATCAGTAGGCAACACGACCGGATTTCAACAAAATAAACGATCACAAACACGCAGTTCATTACACCGTAGACGTGAGGCACCCAATTCGACGTGAAATTCCCCCTGGGTAAATTGAAATGGACACCAAACAATCTATAGAAACTACAGGAGGAGCGCCAGTATCTAAATTCACTCGAATGCACTCAGCCGAACATAGAAAACGAGACGCCAGAACAGTGTTCAGTGGCGGCTACCAAGAGCGGCTAAGAGACGTTCCGAGTGTAAAACGTTCGAGTGTCCAGCCAGACGACGTTTTCCAAGGTGCACACGGGAAATCCTTTCATTTGGAGAATATGTATGAAAACAGCCAACATAAAACTCAAAGCAACTCAAGTGGATGCAATGTTGCAATATCACAGGGGGGAAATGCCCCATCGCCATTATATTGTAACCTGAACCAAGAACTAAGGTTCCCTGGGGGCATGATTCCCATCGGGGACTTCAAGCCACAAGGGCCTGCCAACCAGACCACTAAGCTCTTTCCCTCATTCGAAAACCGCCCATAACATAACACCCTTTTGATGGAAAACACACGAACAGCTTGCGGACCACTGTGGGTTGAATACAATGATATTCAAACCACGAGGACATTCCATAAAAATGCGGCTTTCAGGGATGACTGAAGACAATGCCCGCTGGTCCCTGAACAAGCCCTGAGCCCACCACGCCATCCGGTTCCTCATTTCCACGTGGGAATGATCACGGTTTTGGTTTTTCCCATTCAAGCGACCACATCAAGGCGACCATTCCAAACTTTCAACACATGGTACGAAACACACAGTCCTGTTGTTAACTAGAGACAAGGCCGCGCTCAAAGGCAGGCATCGGCTGTCATAAGACACACATGCTCCCCTGTTCCTCGCTTTTACTTTCCTTTTTCTCAGATCGCAAATCAGAGAACTCCCGTCACTAAGACGCCTCAGGAAAGTGGCCAAGACCAAGCTGTAAACAGTGCTCGGTGACACGACCCGCCCCCAAACCCTGTACAGGGAAACCCAAACTCAGCTCCCGGGCAGCCAACAGCCATCGTGCTGCCCGGGCCCCACTCAGCCGCACCAGCCGCTCCAGCCGCTCCAGCCGCACCCGCATCTTTCTGCATTTGGAAGCTGCGAACACCACAAAACTGCAAGACCACGAATCGGCCGGCTCAAGACCCACGTGTAAACAAACCACGTGATCGGAGAGCCTCATCCTGTTGTTACACGAAGCACAGCACTGTGCCCAAAGGCAGCTAAGGGCCGGCCCTTCCCTTGTCATCAATCCGGAAGCCCAGGAGACACGTCTGTCAACGTGTATCAGGACACGCCATCCACCCGATTCTCTCCACATCACACTCGCAACAGCCAATGGTGAAAGCAAGCAGGTCCAACTTACCCTTTTGAGATCGCAGACAAGTCAACCGCCACATATATATCCACAGTATTTCCGCCACTTTGCGTCATCACTGAGAGGAACGGTCCACGGAAGCCGAGGTGCACAATCCAAAGCCGCATCCGCCGGGTCGCGTGGTTCGGCTGCCTTGCCCTCCTCTCCACGGCCCCGCCTGCACACATCAGCATTGGAGGGCCTGCCGTGATTGACAGGCAGCCTGTCCACTCTCTTCAGGTCTAGGGGTGGAAGCCGCCCTACCTCCAGGTCCAACTCAGTGACTCACGTCTTTGCTCCTATTGCTGGCGTTCTACACGTAGGTCTAGCCCTCAGCGTGGGCCCCCTTGGTAGACCTTTGCGCATAGCTTTTCCTTTGATTCTAGTCACCTCACACTTTGGAAAGCTTGGAAACCTGGTTGATCCTGACGCGGCTTAATGGCGTCCTCCTCCAGGAAGCCTTCCGGGCTTTACCCCTCCCATCTTCACACAGTGCACATCACCCCTGGGAGGGACCCTCGCATGGTAGCACTATCCTTCCCCCGGTTGTCAGGCGCGTCGGGGGTGTCGTGAGGCTGTCTTGTGTGCACACGCTTCTGCCATAGTTCGTGATCTTGCCCTCCCTACTGTGATGGTTCCTTTTCTGTGTCAACGTGACCATCCATAGGATGCCCAGATTCAACATGACGTCCGCTTGTGTCCGGGAGGGCCTTTCTGCATGAGGCTTGCATTTCAACCGGTAACTCTCAAGCAGATGGATGGCCTTCCCCGCTGTGCGTGAGCATGATCCCATCCACTGAGGGCCAGAATATAAGAAAAGGCAGAGCAAGGAAGAATTGTCCCCTTTTCTTCCGCCTCACTACTTGAGGGGGAACATTTCATCTCCTCTTCTTCTCCTTTCCTTTTTAAGTAGGCTCCACACCCAATGTGGGGCTTGAACTCATGACCCTGAGATCCAGAGTCACATGCCCTGCTCCCTGCCCGAGCCAGGCAGGTGCCCCACTTCTCCTCCTCTTAGACTGGAATTCGTATCATCGGCTCCCCTGGTTGGAAGGGTCTCGCGCCTTCGAACTCAGACGGAATGACAGCCCTGGCTTTCCTGCGTTTCCAGCTTGCAGCTAGGAGTTCGTGGGACTCCTGAGCCTCCGTAAATGCATCAGCCAGATTGCTCAGGATACAGTATCCACCAGTGAGGAAGCCATGGACTTCCCTCGGCAGGATCGGTGGGTTCTGAGTGTGGGGAACAAGTCCACAGATCAAAGGCCGAGACTGTGCTGCACCTGTCCCTCTGCGGCCCAGAAAGGCACGTCCGCCCCCAAGTCCTGAGCGCCCACACATACACACGCTCGGATGGAATTGTGATCCCCTGATGCAGACAGCACTCAGGACCTCACAGATGGGCACAACTCTGACCGATCACAAAGAACACCTGGAACTACCACCCACTAATAGGAGAAAGAGAACTTGGCAGCAACCTCGAGGCCCGCTCCTGGCCCCTTTGAATCACGATAGGCTTCCTCCCTCTCAGAGGTCACGGCTCTCCTGACTTGCTTAATCATGTCTTCCTTTTCTTTTTCGTTTCGCTGATGAAGCTTGCACCCATAAACATTCAGCTTCCCCAGTGGAAACCAATGAAGCAACCAGCGCCACTCCTTTTTGGGATACGTGACCCATAGGGACGTGGTCAAATGACACTGGGAAGAACCCTCTACTCAGGTCACCGAAGACACCATTTCCATCAGCCCAGAAGCCAGCCCCCGTGTGCAGGTTCTGATTCGGTCCCTCCTCTGGCCTTCAGAGCAGATGCCCTCCACAGTGACTGTGAGCCTTGCTCTGGGCACCTCCATTCGATTCCGGTGGCTATGAAAGGGATGTCATTTCCTTACTGAATCTTCTTCTGCTTGTCCTGTCTGTCACTGAGAAGAGTGTATGCATATATTCCACCAGGACGATGGGTTTGTAATTCCATTTCTCCTAGAGATTCTCTCCAGTGGCCGCCATATCCTTTTCATTGGTGAAAAGACACGTAAAAACAATGACTTACATATTCCCAGTGCGTCGAACCTCTTCCCGTTATCATACCTAGAAGGCGAACGTCTTCATTTCTCACCATACTTTTTGTCCTGAAGTCCATTTTGTGTGTTGCTACTTTAGCTGAGGTGGCTCTCGCTTTGTCATTCTTTTGTAGTGTGGATTTACCCATCCTTGTCCTTCCAACCTCGATCCAAAGTGAAATTGAGGGTTTTTCTCGCAATCAGAAGATCATCAGCTTTTCTATTTGTATCTAGTCTGACAATCCTCAAAGACGAAGACATTTAGTGCCGGTACCTTTTCAAAGAGATTTTTTATGCCATTTATTTATTTGTGCGTTTCCTTCTTTTAAGATTTTTAAACCTTTGAGTAATCTCTACACTCTACGTGGGGCTCACATTCACAAGCCAGACACCAAGAGTCGCACGCTCTTCCAAATGAGCCGGCCTGGCGCACCTATTTAGTGCCTTTACGTCCACCAGCCATTGCCGCTGTATTTGGATTTGAACCCCACACCTTACTAGGTGATTTCTCTCCGTCCTATGTGCCTGGCGCAGGTTCCCTTTTCTTTCATTTCCTGTCTCATTGTGAATTTGTTATTTTGTTTTTCCATATCCTACCCCACCTTCGTCCTTTTGGAAGTTTGAAACATGCACGCTTAGCGGTTTCATTTGTGGTTACAATAGGCCTTCTTGATTTGTCTACTCCTAATGTGACGTGGCACTTTCAATATCTCCCCATGCAAACCAAGATTGTAGAAAACTTTACTTCCATGTAAGCCTCTGCTGATTTCTAGGCACCATTATCAGGGATTTTAAGTCTTTATAAAATTTGTCAAAGTTATTTCTTGACGTATTTCTTTTTATTCCACTGACTTATCTATCATACAGTGTTATATGCATTTCAGGGGTACAATGGAAGGATCCAGCAGTTCCACGTGTCACTCGGGCCTCATCAGGACAAGGCACTCCTTAATGCCTTTCACCTATTTCCACAATCCCGCCCACCTGGTCCCACACCACCACCTCCCCTATGTAACCATCACTGTGTTTTCTAGGGTTTAGAGTCTGGCTTTGGTTTGTCTCTCTTTTTTTTCTTTGTGGCTTTGTTTTGTTTCTTAAATTCCACACAGGAGTGAAATCATATGGTATTTGTCTGTCTCTGACTGACTTTGCTCAGCATCATACACTAGCTCCATCCAGGTCGCTCCATCTCAGATCTGCCCACACATCTTTTCAATCCATTATTTTGCACTCATTGAAAGCTTTTCCTTCCACCCGAAGTTAGTATTTTCTCGAAGCACTGTTCTGCTGGGGACACATTCTCTCAGGTTCTTCCCTTTCCTGTGGATCAAAAGTTCTTTATTTCATCTTCATTCTTGAAGTATATTGGGGCAGGGCGAGGATTTCCCCACTGGGACTTATGATATTGCATTTTCCATTGTTTTCCTTTTTCTTAACTTGAGAAGTCAGCTCCCAGTTTTATCCTCTGAAAGTTGTTGATGTTTTCTATTTGCCGTTGGTCTCAACAGTTTTCCTAAAACGTGCTTAGGCGTAGATTTCTTTTCTTTTGCTCCACGAGGTGTTTGTTCTCAGCGACTATCTACTCGAATAGTGCGTTGCTTCCTTCTCTTTCCTAGTCGTCTGGAACCCCAATGAAATATCATCTCTTCCTTGCATGCGATCCTCTATGTGTCTTACTGAATCTGGATTTTTCATCTGTGCATCTTTCTGTGTTTCATTCTGGATATCTCTCACAACACATCTCTCGGTCCCCGATTGACCCCTCAGCTCTGTCTGCCCTAGGCTTAGACATATCCATGAAGGAGGGAGCGCCTGTCACCGACTCCTTGATCAGTGTCTGCCACCCTGAAAGGCCAAAGCACAGAGGGTGGCTGAGGCTTGCTCCCCTGTGTGGCCTGGAAGAGAGGAAAGGATTCTCCTCCTGGATATGCGGGGATAGTTCTCCGGGCTCTGGGCGACGGGGTGATGATGGAGCCTCGAGAGGATGAAGATGCCGCCCTGACACAGGCAGGCTGAGGGCTCATAAGGGGTCTGTGGGCCCAGCATGCCCTAGTGAAGGAAAGAGCCACACGGTACAAGCATATGTCTATGGCGGATCACGGTGAACGTCCCAACCCAGAGCACTGTCACAGGTTTCAGAAAAAGTCCCCCTTATTTAAAAAAAAATATTTTTTAGTGTTTATTTCTCAAAGACAGACAGAGAGAGAGAGAGAGAGGGAGAGAGAGACGGCATGAGCAGGGGATGGACACAGAGAGAGGGAGACACAGAATCTGAAACAGGCTCCAGGTTCTGAGCTGGCTGTCAGCACAGAGCCCGACGGGGGGCTCGGTGAAGCCATAAACCCTGAGATCATGACATGAGCCCACGTCCGACGCTTAACCGACTGAGCTGCCCAGGCGCCCGGAGAAAGTCCCCTTCTAGGACACCTTTTACTTAATGCAACTAAGAGGTGATGTGGGAAAGCCCTGGCATCAGGGCATTTCCTGAAAAACCAAATGAGTCAGAGAGGATTGTTTCACAGCATGGACACCTGAGGTCGCTGGCGTCTTTATTTTAGTTGGGGAAGAGCTACTCAAAACCAACTAATAACTACTCATATATTTGTGAATATCTGTTGAAACAAGTCATCTCTCATTGCCCTCATGTTTCTAACATTTCCACACGAATTTGGTTGTTGATTCTTCCATACGAATGTCAAAATCAACTCGTCTCTTCGAGAATGTCCTCTTTGTGTTTATGTCAGATTATGTGTGTGGAGGGAGCATGCTGCCCATAATTGGATTAAACACAATATTTGCACATTGCCTGACCCATCTCTGGTGATGCGTCGGAAGTATCGTTTAACTTAGTGAAATTTAATGTCTTCATGATGTTGAGTCATCCTGTCCTATTTGTTAAAATATTCTTTTGATCCGTCTTTAGCTCCAAGACACTTCCTCATGCGTTTTGTTATAATTAAGAAACACATTCCTGGTGCAATTAATTTGGAATTGTTCTTCTGAACAGGGTGTTTAAATCCTTGTCGATTTCAACTGATTATTTCCTGTATATATGAAAGCTGGTAAAAAAGAATCATATTAATCTCCAAAGGCTAATTTCCCCTTATCCCTTCCAATTTTTTTTAAAGAAAAAATTTTAAACCTTATTGAGGTATTATTGATATTTAAGATTGTTAAGGCATACGAATGTGATGACTTGACATACATGTTTTACAAAATGATTCCCACGATAAGGGTTGTTAACACATCCATCACTTCACATAGTTATCTTTTTTTAGTGTGTGATGATAGCATTAAGATTTGCTCTCTTAGCAGCTTTCAAGCATATGATACAATTTTGTTAACTATAGTCACCTTCCTGTGCATTAGATTCTCTTAATCTCTTAACTATGTATCTGTTAAAAAAAAAACTTTATTGTCAAGTTGGTTTCCATAGAACACCCAGTGCTCATCCCCAGGAGTGCCCTCCTCCATGCACATCGCCCCCTTCCCCTCCCACCCCTACCCATCAGCCCTCAGTTTGGTCTTGGCATTCAAGAGTCTCTCATGGTTTGCCTCCCTCGCTCTCCCCCACTATTTTTCCCCTTCTTCTCCCCCACGGGCCTCCGTTAAGGTCCTCCTAATCCACCTATACGTGCAAACATATGGTATCTGTCCTTCCCTGTCTGACTTATTTCTCTCATAACACCGTCAAGTTCCATCCATGTTGCTACACATGGCCAGATTTCATTCTCTCTCATTACCATGGAGTATTCCATTGTATAGATAAACCACATCTTCTTGACCCATTCGTCACTTGATGGACACTTAGGCTCTTTCCATGCTTTGGCTATTGTCGAGTGTGCTGCAATAAACTTTGGGGTCCATGTGCCCCTATGCATCAGCACTCCTGTATCCCTTGGGTCAATTCCTAGCAGTGCTGTTGCTGGGTCCTAGGGGAGCTCTATTGTAGTTTTTTGAAGAACCTCCACACTGTTTTCCAGAGGGACCGCACCAGTTGACATTCCCACCAACAGTGTAGGAGAGTGCCCGTTTCTCCACATCCTCGCCAGCATCTAGAGTCCTCTGATTTGCTCATTTTAACCACTCTGACCGGTGTGAGGTGGTATCTCAGTGTGGGTTTGATTCCTATTTCCCTGATGAGAAGGGATGCTGAGCATCGTTACATGTGTCTGTTGGCCATCTGCATGTCCTCTTTGGAGAGATGTCTGTTCATATCTTCTGGCCATTTCTTCACCGATTGTTTGCTTTTTTGGGTGTGGAGTTTGGTGAGTTCCTTATAGATTTTGGATACTAGCCCTTTATCTGATATGTCATTTGCAACCATCTTTTCCCATTCCGTCGGTGGCCTATTAGTTTTATGGATTGTTTCCTTTGCCGTGCAGAAGCTTTTCATCGTAATGAGGTCCCAATGGTTCATTTTTATACACCAACAATGAAGCAACAGAGAGAGAAATCAAGAGACTGATCCCATGCAAAGTTGCACAAAAAAATAAACAAATAAAATACCTAGGAATAAACCTAACCAAAGATTCAGAGATCTGTATGATGAAAACTATAGAAAATGTCTGAAGGAAATTGAAGAAGACACAAAGAAATGGGAAAACATTCCATGCTTGTGGATTGCAAGAACAAATATAGTTAAAATACCATTACTACCCAAAGCAATCTACACATTCAATGCAATCCCAATCAAAATTGCACCAGCATTCTTCTCAGAACTGGAACAAACTATCCTAAAATTTGTATGGAACCACAAAAGGCCCCGAATAGCCAAAGTAATCTTGAAGAAGAAACCCAAAACGGAAGGCATCACCATCCCAGACTTTAGCCTCTACTACAAAGCTGTCATCATCAAGACAGTATGGTATTGGCACAGAAACAGACACAGAGACCAATGGGATAGAATGGAGAACTCAGAATTGGACTCAAAAGTGTACAGCCAACTAATCTTTGACAAAGCAGGAAAGAGTATCCAATAGAAAAAAGACAGCCTCTTTAACAGATGTTGCTGGGAGAACTGGACAGCAAGATGCGGAAGAATGAAACTAGATCATTTTCTCACACCATACACCAAAATAAACTCAAAGTGGATAAAGGACCTGAACGTGAGACAGGAAACCATCAAAACCCTCGAGGCGAAAGCAGGAAACACCCTCCTTGACCTCCACCGCAGCGATTTCTTACTGGACACATCCCCAAAGGCAAGGGAATCGAGAGCAAAAATGAACTCTTGGGTCCAATTTTCTAAAAGGAAGCTCTAAAGCTAGAGTGAGGCTTGAACTAACAACCCCGAGATCAAGAGTTGCATACTCAGGAGTGCTTGGCTGGTTCAGAGTGTTAAGCATCAGAGTTTTGATTTCAGTCACCTCAGGTCACGATCTCACAAGTCGTGAGATCAAGCCACCTGGGCTCGGTGCCGACAGCGTGGCGCCTGCTTGGGCTTCTCTGTCTCCCTCTCTCTCTGTCTCTGTCTCTGTCTCTGTCTCTGTCTCTCTCTCTCTCTCTCTCTCACACACACACACACACAATAAATAAACTTCAGCAAGGAAAGAGGTGCAAACTGCCTGAAGCAGCCAGGTGACCCTCCTTTCCAATTTGTGATAATCTGACTTATTCTTTTCCTTTTTTCTTGATGTATGAAGGTGTATAAAGTCGAGGTTGGAAAGCATCCAACCACTCTTTCGTCATTCAGTTTCCATACAGATTATTCTCTTTTCCCATCTTAATATAGCATGTTAAGAGAATTCTTCCAACGCTTCTTTCATGCCCCAGGCACGGTGCATCATTCTTACAAACGGTCCCTGGATTATGTTGGCCAATTCCACATCTGCAGCCTGGGCGCCAACAACCTCTGGCTGAGAAGACACACAAGCAGGAAAAAGTGGCTGCAGCAGCTCATGCCAGGGGCGTCCTGAGGCTAAGGAACTCGGAAGGGCGGGTGGGCTGCAGGGACGGTGTGCACCAGACTCACTCCACAAACAGGAAGCACTTGGCCCTCCCTTCTCCACGTGCAGCCGGCTCCCAGCTCACCCAAGTCCAGCTGCTGTCCAGGGCTCCTCCCCGACCCCGCCCCTCTCGCACCGCCCACCGCCCGCGGGCCCAGCCTCGGCCCCGCCCCTCCATTCTGACTCCGCCTCCCCGAACGGCCCTTAGACCTGAGCCTCCCTCGCCCGCTCGCGCCTTGGGGCGCCCACCGCTCCGTCGCGCCTGCGCCCTAGCGACCACCCGGCCTCGTGGGCGGAGCCGGCCCCAGGCCCCGCCCCGGCCCTGGCCCCGCCCCCGAGCCCGCGCCAGGTCCCGCCGCCGCGCACACGCACTTCCCACCGCGCCTCCCGGCCCAGCACCGCCCCGCCCAGCACAGCCCAGCACAGCCCAGTCGGCCCAGTCAGCCCAGCCAGCGCGAGCGCGGCGCGATGGACGGCCGAGTGCAGCTGATCAAGGCCCTCCTGGCCCTGCCCCTGCGGCCCCAGACGCGGCGGTGGAGGAACCCGATTCCCTTCCCCGAGACCTTTGACGGCGACACCGACCGCCTCCCGGAGTTCATCGTGCAGACGGGCGCCTACATGTTAGTGGACGAGACCCTGTTCTCCAGCGATGCCCTGAAGGTGACGTTCCTCATCACCCGCCTCACGGGGCCGGCCCTGCAGTGGGTGATCCCCTACATCAGGAAGGAGAGCCCCCTCCTCAATGATTACCGGGGCTTCCTGGCCGAGATGAAGCGGGTCTTTGGATGGGTGGAGGACGAGGACTTCTAGGCCCGGAGCCCCTCGGGCCTGGGGGCGGGTGCTCGGGGGAGGGTGCGCCGCGCCGGTGGCCGCCGCGCAGATGGCCGCGGGCGGCGCCTCGCCGCGCCTCCCCCTCCCTCACCTTCGCCGCGATCGAGTGGCCGCGCTGTCCCCCGCGCTGCTGTCCCCTCCCGCGTAGTGCTTGCCTTTGTTCCAGGAATAGCGCTCCGGGTCGCCGCTGCTGCGGCTGGGCCCCGCTCGGGAGCGCGCCGCCGGCCTGGGCGGCCCGCCGGGCCCCTCGCGCGCAGCGCCCTTGGACTCGGGCCCGCGCTCCGGCTGCGGGCTGGGCTCCCGTTACACTCCGGACAGACCACCCACAGCCCGGCCGCTGCGGGCCGCCTCCTCCAGACTGACCGCCGGGCCTGCGGCGCTGCCCGCGGAGACCCGCGCGCTGTGGCCGCCTTTGCCACCCGCCGCACGCCACCGACGGACTGTGGCCCCCAGCCATCTGGACTCAGCCAAGAAGTGTCTGAGCTGGCCGCGGCCCCCGGCCCCCGGACAGCGACTCCAGCAGCTCGCCGCCCCCCGCCCCCCCCCCCATCCCCCGGAGGACCCGGCCAGCCTCTTCCCTGCAGCGGGGCCCATCCCCTCCCTCCTCCCAGACACCTCTTCTACTCCTGCCAGATGGCCGCCGGGTCCCAGCGCTGCCTGGCAGCCGAACCCAGTCACTCGACGCCTGTGGACCTGTTCGTTTTGCCCAGAATCCAGTTCTCTTCTCAGTTCGCAGCTGTCTCTCTGATGTGTGCCTTTTGTTCAACACAGTGATTAACCCCTGCACTCTGCCCAGCTCTCTACACTACCTGGACACACGTCTTTTCCTTCTTTTCAATAAATGTCAGCCGCTATTAAAAAGAAATGGAGTCTCCATGAGTATGGCACCCGCCCTCCCCGGTCCGGTCCGCGGGGCCCGTGTCCTGTGCGGCAGGCGTGTCCCCTGTCGTTCTGTGGCTGGCGTCGAATCTTGCATTAGGAAACGGAGCAGGTGGTCCTGCGGTGGGTGGTCCCGGGGGTGGACGCCCCGCTGGTGACCATTCAGGCCCCGAGGCTGACTCTTCCCGCGCAGCCAGCTGCGTGCCCCTTAGGCAGTGGACCTCGAGCTGAGTTTGGCCAAGGCCAGAGAAGGAAAGGGCAGCTAGGAGGCTTCTGGAAAAGAATTCCTCATTTCCAAACAGCTGCTTGAAAGCACAACGCCTTTTTGTGACAAATCATGAGTCCCACACATTTGTTGCTGAACACCTGTCAATTTTTATTGAATTCATTATTCAGGGAGTCAGCGGGATGGCAGGTTCTTTAGAAAAAGCACTTCCAGGTAGAAAGCGTTGATTGGGTGAGTAGTAGGGAAGGGAATGCAGAGGTGGGCTTGTTCATGTAATAGAAACCTGGTTGATGAGCTACAGGACAGTAAAATTATAAGTTTCTCAGAAGGGCAGAATAGGAGAAGCGTTACTTCTTACTGTTGCTCTGCATGCTAACCTCTGAAATCTGTGCCGAAAAGGCCTCTGCTACCTCACTACGGCTGGAAAAGTTAAGTCTCCTCATGGAGTTGGGTAACAGGTCGGCTTACAGGGCAGCACTCTGGTATGTGAAGAGCTCATAGACTCCAACCTCTGACTCATTTCTGATTTGGGTGATTTTCGCAGAACACGTGAAGGAAGTGGTAAAGGCTGAGCTTAGTTTGTGCATTCGTTGGTCTGACATGTTTTGGAAACCAGAATAGGCCTCTGCTACCTCACTACGGCTGGAAAAGTTAAGTCTCCTCATGGAGTTGGGTAACAGGTCGGCTTACAGGGCAGCACTCTGGTATGTGAAGAGCTCATAGACTCCAACCTCTGACTCATTTCTGATTTGGGTGATTTTCGCAGAACACGTGAAGGAAGTGGTAAAGGCTGAGCTTAGTTTGTGCATTCGTTGGTCTGACATGTTTTGGAAACCAGAATGGACTTGTGAGAAGCATGCGAGGAGGACTAACGCGTAGAGGCCCGTACTCAGTCTCTGCCTTCTAGAATCCTGCATAGGAGACCCTTGGCTTCGGAGCCTAGGTTAAACTGGCGTTAAGCACTGTTTGCCTGTCATTGTCTTGGTGCCGTTCTATAGCAGCCTCTTACTACTGCCGTCTGTTTGCACAGTCTCTGTAGCTATTACTTCCTCTGAACCGGGCAATCCCTGAGACATCGCGCCTGCCAGTGAATATCCTTCCATTGGTGTCCTGCCTGTGTTCACTGCTAGTGAAAGTCTTGACAGCTGCATCACTACCACATCATAGGGTATCCGCACTTCCCCCGCCACCAGGGACGGAGACCTCGCACCTAGCCCGCTGGCAGGCAATCGCGCTCCGAAATCCTAGCTCGTGAGCTGCTCCTACGACCACCTCTAGCAGCAAATAACAACCTAAGTTCCCTCGGACACAGATCTCATACCACCTGTCAGGAGGAAGAGAAGCAGGATTGAGCAGAGGGAGGTTTTAGAGAAACACGGCAGTTGCAATAGAGGCCTCAGGCGATCCTGCAGTGACATCGTAAGCTGGAATAGCCATTCCGAGAAGGTATGGACTGGGGAGCTGGGGCCAGGCCTCTGTACCTCCACACTGAGCGGTCATTACGTATGGTCTTACCTGAAGGCAATGGGCACCCCGGGGCCAGGCATCTCCCTTCCACCCATGGCAGTTACCGGGGAGGCGGGGGGGGGTGACGCAGCTGTGGTTCTCAGCGGCCCAGGCTCCCAGCAGCTGGGGCTGGACTACCTCAGGACTAAAGGCAGGGCCTGTGCAGCTCTTCGTGGCATGAACCTCACCTATCAGTAGGGGATGGGGTCACCATGACGGCACATCATTCACCAGTTTAGTTTGTTAAT
Organism: Proteles cristata cristata; assembly: GCA_017311185.1. NCBI lineage: Eukaryota > Metazoa > Chordata > Mammalia > Carnivora > Hyaenidae > Proteles > Proteles cristata. The sequence goes on from JAESUZ010004193.1 coordinate 99,542, forward strand.
GTTTATTTATTTATTTTGAGAGAGAAAGAGAGCTGGGGAGGGGCAGAGAGAGGGGGAGAGAGAGAACCCCAAGCAAGCTCCACCCTGTCAGCGTAGAGCCCTATGCAGGGCTCAGTCCCACGAACCAGGAGATTATGACCTGAGCTGAAAATCGAGAGTCAGATGCTTCACTGACTGAGCCACCCGGGTGCCCCTAGTTGTTTTATTTGGTTGTTTGCTTGTTTTAAGTAATCTCTCCACCCAACGCAGGGCTCGAACTCCTGAAAATCAAGAGTCACATGGTCTCCCTACTGAGCCAGCCAGGCAGCCCCACAATTCAGCATTTTAAAGGAATAAGAAAGATCTATGCCAACTGATTTGGGGAGATTTTGTAAGGTTTTAAGTAAGAAGCAATATGTAGAAACTTGCATCATGTTTTTGTTGTTAAGTAGAAATTAACTCAAAAAAAGCTTACATTTAAACAGACACACGCACACACACACACACACGATTGGGTAGGCATGACGAACACTATAGGAAGATGCACACTAAGTCGTTAGCGTTAGTCACAAGAGGTGGTGGCAGAGATAGGGTAGGGCCTTTGGGGAGGAGGACCCACACAAAAAAGGAACGGAAAGGCTGCACTAAAGCGGGTGGGGGTATCGTATGTCCCTGAAAAGTGGCAAATCTGTAGAAACGTGTGAGGACGATAAGGCCTTAGCCAGGGATCTAACAAGAAACCCACGACGAACACAAATAGAGGAGATAGGGGTAATCAAGATAGGGGTAAACAACTAGGGGTAATAGAGGAGCATTAAATGAAGCGATTATGAAAAATGTGTGTGTATGGCTAGAGGAAGTTGTGATAGACTGGATAATTGTTCTGCACATATCCGCTCCCCATCCCCACTCTCAGGAT